>PVIY010010926.1:0-67125 GCA_004026745.1 Myrmecophaga tridactyla | reverse complement strand
CCACAGTGGACTGGCCCCCACACATGGTGATTCTCACCACTCCTACCGCGGTGGACTGGCCCCCACATGGTGATTCTCACCACTCCTACCACGGTGGAATGGCCCCCATACAGTGATTCTCACCACTCCTATGGTGGCACAACTATTGGGCGGCTCCTCTTGGCATCACCTATCACGGGTCAAACCATACAAACGGGATGAGAACCCCTACACTTGTCACCCCCGGGGCCCACTCGGGTCCTCCTCACTCATGCTACTCACTCTCCTAACCCCCATTGAGGGCACATCCTACGTATGGAAGTGCGTTATCAGGGAAACCTTTAGTCAAGACGACAGATTGACCACTCATATAATTGGCACAGGAGACTGCCCTCTAACAGGTTGTAGCCAGCCTATAACCATCCCCATAAATCCTAAATCAGGTGAAAAGGGCCTGAGGCCATATGCCTGCTTTCCATATGCCCAAACTAAAAACTACTGTAACCAAAACAACTATAACAACATATATGGGGGATGCCCCTATTGGTCATGCTTACAAGGAGGCAGCTCATAAAGGTACTGTCTACATTAGCTCCCAGCAATTTTACATAAATATTGCAGATCCCTGGGACACAAGATGGGTAGCAGGAATCCAAGGCAACCTATACTACAGTGACTGGTCCCAATACCCTATAAGCACCATTGAAATACACCGCAAATATGTCCTCATTAATATTACTTTTACCTGGGTATCCATCGACATTTCACAGGCTGAGCAAGTCCTCTCCAGCCACCTTGCCCAAACCTCCACCTCAACAACCCCTCATATGTGGCTCCAAATCCTCCAACAAACCTTACAATTCCTCAACCAAACATGAATACTCCCTGAGGTATCCCGCTGTTTCCTATGTGCATCATTAAAAGGCCACTATTGGCAGCTGTCCCTATAAATCTCATTCAATTACACAATCATAGCCCTGATTCCTGCCATACCACTCTAAAAAAGGTCCCCCTATGGGAACCAGAGCCTGATAATCTTCCCTACCTCCTGAAAACCTGCTACCTCACATACACAACCATAAATCAAACAAAACTTCATAGCAAGTGCCAGACTAACGTCACTATCCACAACACCACCCATGCCCCCAAAGGACAATATTTCTGGTGTAATGGAACTCTTACCAAGTGCCTTAACTCCACTACCCCAGGACCATGCTTCCTGGTAACTATTGTTCTTCAATGGACCCTCTATGGGGAGTCTGAACTAACTTGGCTACTGCCCTCTCCTCGCTCAAAAAGGGCTGCCTTTCTTCCTATCCTAGTAGGCATCAGCCTAACCGCTTCGGTTGCAGCCTCAGCCACAGCGGGAGGGGCGCTGGGACACAATATTTTAACCTCTCAAAACTTCAAAACTCAACTACAGGTAGCCCTGGAATCAACATCAGAATCCCTCTCCTCTCTACAATGCCAACTCACCTCACTAGTCCAGCTCCCTGCCTCCTTAACTTCCTTCAGGGATGCATGAAGGAACTATCCTGGGTAGCAGTCGACCAAATGCTCCTGCATCATTATCATCACCTGCCTTCCTCACCAGATTCCTACAGCCAGCCTCCCCACTCCCCTGGCTATGACGGTTCCGGCCTATAACACCATGCTGCCCCATTACAGCAGGAAGTAGCCAGAAAGATCTCGGTGCCCTATTATCACAAAAAGGCTGGAATATTAGGTCGGGGGAACAGGGAAGGGCACTGCAACTGGAGCTGCGGAGGCTGTGTCGCCCCTCCCAACATGTCTTCCAGAACTAACGAACTGCCCCTCCCAACATGACTTCCAGAACTAATGAACTGCCCCTTCCAGACGTCACCTGACCTCCATCCTTAAAAGCTGCCCATGCTGAAGCCCATGCACGGACTCACCTCTCTCCATCTTGGGTTCAGTGAGCTCTACCAAGGAGTGCAGAAATAAACTCACCCACTTTAAATTTTCTGGTCTACTTTTCTTCTTTCTTACCCTTTCGCCTCCTAAACCTTTCATGATGTATTCCTTGGTTCACATATCACTCTGCCTTAATGAGGAATATGCTTCTACAGCCCACATTACTGTTTAAATCTATTAAGTTATGGGTATCTTTGTGATTCAACAAAAAATATATTAAAAAAATGTGAAGTATACTTTAGATATTTTTCATACATATGGTTTCTCTTATTTCCAGTGGTTCAAACTTTATTTGGCCATGGGAGATGAGGTCTGAATTGCATAATGAAAGACTCAAGAGAGTCCTTACCCAGAGTTCAAAATAATACAAAGTATTATCTTAAATTTAATCAAGGTTTTATATGATTTTTAAACTATATCTCTTTGAAAGGAGTCAAAACCCAAAAAAGTGACCTGAAAAATTTGGGGGAGAATGCTTTTCCTTCCTCTAATTTGTCCAGTTTGTTGCTAACAGATCAGGTACTTTTCCTGAATAATGTGTGAAAACTTGCTTTTCTAGGCTTTGCATGGGCTGATCAGACCAGATTCTATTTAATCCTTACCTCACTATTCAAATAGCAGTGCATAGTTTGTGTTTGAAGTCAGCAGCAATCTGAGGAGTAGGTGTGAATGGCTGGCCCATTATCACTGATAAGGCTTTTCCTAAAGACAGCTCACACAGAGAGGAAAGAAAAGGATTCCAACTGGCTACAAAGCAGATTTTGGATAAAAACTCATTACCCCCCAAAATCTAGCTCAAAGACCAGTGACTCATCCTGAGGAGGCTAGAGTGAAGTTCACCTAATTATCAATTACACAGTACCTTCCTTCCTCCTCACTTCAATTTAATCTCTTAAATTCATCTTTTGAAATGATGACAGTTTGAATGTTTTTATTAGAAACACAATCAACCATTGAATTTTAAGTGAAAAGGGTAAAAGATAAAGTGTCTTAGAGAAAGCTTCATAATGGAAAATGATCTCTGATGTGTAATCCTTGGAGTCTAGAGATTACCTGGAAAGGAAAATGAAAGATAGGCTCCATTATCTCACAAGCAAGGAAGCCTCCATTATCTCACAAGCCATACAGGTAGGTTCAAAATACAAACCACAGTTAAAAAAACAAACAAATAAACAAAAAACTAAACTAAACAGGTAGAGCAGGCATTCTGATGGCTGGGGAGAAAGGAATGGGGGAGGATTTTATCTTCTTCCGATGGTAATCCTTTGTGATGGGTTGGGTAGTTGGTGTGATTTTCATAATTGAGTGTAGCTTTATCATTCTTAGCAGTAGTTAAACTCCACCCTTCTGACTTTTCAAGGTTTTATAAAAAGTAGGATTAGTTAGGAGATTATATAGTCCCCCAAATAATTTCTGCAACCCCAATTTTTATTAAATTTTCACAGCATGTGTTGCTCAGTGTTGCTAAGTATTGAAAATAAGAGTGTCTCCTGGGATTGGGAATAGGATTCAGAATCTTTCTCAAGATTCTGGAGAACTACATACTCTCCCTTAGTAATTGTAGCTCCCACGAACCCCCCACCCAGCCAGATTGTACCACCAGGTGGACATATTACTAGAATAAATCCCCAAGCCACACAGCAGGGAGTGGAACCCAAGCCAGTTCTCTGCAGTCAGTTTAATTCATGAGAGGAAAAGCTCTCACTGTATATACTACACATGCTGACCCTCTTGGCCTCTCTCAGCCTGGCTACTGGGCTTTCAGAACTTCTCTGGGGTCCAGGATAGAACTTGAAGAAGCCAAATAAAAACAAAAAACAAATTACATCTAGCTGCTTCTCCACAACTAGAGAAAACATTTTAACCAGATTAGAGAATGTCTGCACCTGCCTGTAGCAACTTAGATATATCCCAACAGGTAGTTCTTCACAATACAGAACCAGAACATCTGTGGAAGCATTTACATTATGGCTACTGAATATCCAGCATTGCAAGTCAGCATGTCTAGTAAGTATAATGCAACGATGCACTCTACATAGATTTTGAGAATACAAGATCAAAGTTGCTGCACTGCCACCAAGAACTTCAAGTAAACATAGGTGGAATAGGGGATAAGGACTTTCCAGATCTCCCTACCCCCACCCCAAGCCTCTTTGCTAAGGATAATTGCAATGCATACTGGCAGGCAAAATATGGTTTGGATACAAAAATGCACACATAAATATGCACAAAGAAAAAAACAGAAACAAAAATAGCAAACATTTTAATGTATGTGTGCAATATCTTCTATAGTACTTTTATAAACATCTTGAATTGCTTTCACTGTATCCCTGGTGGCTAAAAGAGAGTTGGAAGGAAGAGTTGGGCTATCTAGACCATATTATTATTGGATAATTCTCAATTTGCAACCTCCAGTAAGCTTATCTGTGTGTGGACATTATTAAGACTTTGGAGAAAAAATTTTAAAACAACCATTGCCTTAATCACAAAGTAGATTTTGCTGCATGCAAAAGCCACACCAAGATTCAGCTGAAAGAAAGAGACTTTGAGATGGCAAAGTAATATGACTGGAAATATTTGTTAAAATGAATTGAAAGATGGATGGCTCTTACGGGTAGCTGCTAAGAAACTCAACGCAAGATGAAATGAATGTGGAATGGTTACATTTCTAGCCACCTGATTTAAATAGGTCCTTCTCATCACCAGAACTGTCCTTGATCTTATGTATTTTACAGAGATAATATGAGAATTGACAAGACATTGGGAAAGCCCTTTGCAAACTGTAAAGTGGTATGCACCAGTTAGTAAATCTTTGTTGTTAATTTAGTGTATGAAAACATGTGCATTTGTCTTCCTTCAAAATGAAAGTTCCTAGAGAAGAGATTGCCATTTTAGATCATTTGTGAAGAAATGCAAATCAGGAGAGCTGCACAAAGAAAAGGCATCAAGTGGTTTCCTGGCTACATGAATACCTGTGTGGCCATTGAAAGGGTCTTCCACTTGTATGCACTCTGAGTGACAAAGTTGATAGACAAAAACACTTACCAATATTTCTCCAACAAAATAAATAAAAGTGTTCCCAAATGTTCCCATTTGCTTTTCCCATGATCTTTGTTGAATCATATAATCCATGCTTCTTTAGTTGTTCAGTAGAGGGACATATTGGGCTATACAGAAGAGATAAATTGGAGGAACTGAGCCTTCCATGACTGAAAACAGTACAGCTGCGCTTAACTTGTTTTTCCATTTTGGTGAGATTACTGTAGCTTCATTAGAGATTTTCCAGTCACTGAGTCTCAACTTCAGTGCCACCGTCTCCTTTAAGCCTTCTCTTATTTCTCCCAAACAAAAACTGATGTCTCCCTCTTTTGAATTTCCTTGTCAATTTGTGACTCCAATTATCTCACAGCACTAAAATCAATCTAATATTTTATATATTCTTTAGAAGCTGAAACTTTGATGTCTCTCGGCTCTTCTGCCTTTTGTCTGCACTATTTTCACCTTCGCTTAACACATAGTAGTTGCTCAATAATTACTGATTAATAAATAAGTGGCCATGTGAATAAAAATATAATTGGGTATGTGCTTTGCTTTTATTTTTACTTGGTAAAGTGCTTTTACTTGGGTCACACAGAGAACCAAGAGTTACTAAGTGTCACGATAAAGGATAAAGTGGTGAAATCCCCACCTTGGGCTGGCTGTTGCCTGATTAAAGCACTGATTAAAGAGTCCAGCCCCTGGGGGTGGTGGGCATCAAATCTCAGGCCACAGCAAACCTCCAAGCTCCATGTGAGTATTGAAGAGAAGGTTAACATGGCGCGTGTATAAACTGACTTTCTGCTCCACCAGGCTCTTGGGAAACCTTGAAAAGTCAAATATTTAGGTGTCTGGTGTTCTCATTCACAGGTAACATGGCTTTTGAGCTTTTCTTTCTTTTTTTGCTTTT
This sequence comes from Myrmecophaga tridactyla, assembly GCA_004026745.1. NCBI lineage: Eukaryota > Metazoa > Chordata > Mammalia > Pilosa > Myrmecophagidae > Myrmecophaga > Myrmecophaga tridactyla. Next base: position 61,265 of record PVIY010010926.1, on the reverse strand, counting down.
TCTTTTTCTCTTACATTTTTTGCTACTTTTATAAATGCTTCCTTTCTGCTCTGCTGTGGCTGCTGCCTTCATTAGAAAGAATTTTTTGCTTTGATTAATTATTGAGCCCACAGTGCTCAGGTTTCCACTCTCTGGTTCTCGTTACCAAGGGTTGCAGCCTGCCTGCTCTGCTGCTCCTGATGTGGGGCTTAACAGAATATCTGTCCTGAGAGGTTTTCCTCTGTTCATAACCAGCTGGTTTTTCCAGCGCACTTTTTTGGTGCACATGGTCAGCACAGGATGTTGCACTCATTTACCAGAAACGATCACAGATTGCTTACATGTTTTTATGTCTATGTGAATGGACATATGTTTGTGTGTGTATAGTTTTTTTTTTTTTTTTTGATCCAGAAGGAGCTCTAGTATACAAGCCCAGGTGAAACTAGAGCATTGTACCACAGAAAGACCACTTTCCTTCAGTAGTTTTTGCTCAACTACCGTCCCTCTGACTCATTATCTGTGCTGAACTTCTGATCATTTCACCTTGGAGAAGAGAGTGATCTTTATTTATTTATCTTGCTCATACTGCTTGTTATTAATTATTTGCCTCTACCTATTTGTTCGTTGGGGTTTTCTCTGGGCTATCCAGCTATGCTATGCACCTCTCCTTTTCTGCGGCTCTATGAAGTAAAATTTACTTACATGATTTTTAGGATGATTTACATCTTAGTGTCTGATTTATTCTCCCTTTCTCTCTCCCCATATCCCAAGAATTTCCACTACTGAAAAAGGTCTATTTCAGGGAAAGATGAGGAGAGAATTAGGTGAGTGGAAGACAAGCATGAAAATTCTCACAAGGCAACCCAGGGTCACATTTACATTTTATTGTATAGGAAACTGATCGTTTGGAGAAGGGTATTCTATGTGACCGTTGTAAAAACATGAAAACATGATGCAATGACAATATTACTTTATTATAGTAAATTAGCTACTTAGTTAAATGCTCTTCTTGGTTTGGCTTCTCAACAAACATCAATTTCCTAGCCCCTCTTTTCTTGCTTGAACTTTGACTTTCCTCTAAAAATCTTAGTGAATCTGAGAAAGGATCACAGATTACAAATGCAGTGACGTAATCTCAATAACACGCTCCATCCCCAGGACAGGGCTTCAGTAGAACTCGATTTAAACCCATGAGTTATTTGGAAATTAAACTGAGGTTTGGGGTTCCACTACCAATGAATTACACAGGCTGCAGAAGGTCTCTTTACTTCTCTCGGTATCTATCAAATAAGGATAATTAGTTTCCATTGTCCTCCCTCAGAAGGATACCATGGAAATTAATGACCTAATATCTTCAATTTGCCTCACCCCTTTGTCACAAAGGTATGAGCTGAGAACAAAGAATAACTGTGACCATTTTGTTTCTGAAGCCCTAGCTTTTTTTTTTTTTTTTAAAGCTCCCCACTATGAAAAACTAGTTAATTCTCTTGACATGGAATAGAGTACTTCTGTCTGCCATGGTCTGATTCATGCCAGAGCCTTTTCCAGTGAGAAGAAATTAACCACAAACTCTCCCTCACATACAAACCGTTCTTCTCTGACTTTCATATTCATCTTCCTTTTATTATAGTTTTTATTGAAAAGGCTGGAAAATTGCATCCTACCCAGTTCTTTAAACATGTGTATTTTCTCCTCATTCTACTCAAAACCCATTGCTCCAGAGGGCACAGTTGACTAAGGACAGGCAGGACAAGTAGGAGCATTGGACAGGAAGGTCTAGTGGTAGCAGTGGGGAGTGGTAGACTTGGGCAGAGCAGGCACATTTCATATATATGCACAGAGAACATGTATTCATACATATGACATAAAACCAAGGCTTATCAAAATACCATTTCACAGATTGGTTGGTGGACATCTGGTGAGGATGCTTCTAGAATTTATCTTTTAAAATTAAAAAAAACTACTCTCTCTGTAAGCCAATTCTGCAGGTGAACACACTGTCCTTCCCCCTGCCTGGAACATGACTCCCAAGGACATAAATTTCTCTAGCAACTTAGAACCTGACTCCCAGGGATAGGCTGGGACCTGGGAATGAGAAAGTCTAAGTCTTCTTGATCAAAAGCAGGAAGAGAGAAATGAGACACAATAAAGTGTCAGTGGCTGAGAGATTTCAAAAAGAGTTGAGAGGATATCCTGGAGATTATCCTTATGCATTATATAGATATCCTTTTTCAGTTTATGGTGCATTGGAGGGGCTGGGAGGAAGCACCTAAAACTGTTGACCTCTGTTCCAGTAGCCTTGATTCTTGAAGATGATTGCATAATGACATAGCTTTTACAATGTGACTGTGTGATTGTAGAGACCCTGCGTCTGATGCTCCTTTTATCCAGGGTATGGACAGAAGTGTAAAAAAATAAATAAATAAGGATAGAAAATGAATAAATAATAGGGGGAGACAAAGGGTAAAATATGGGTAGATTTAAATACTGTGGGTCAATGAGAGGGAGGGGTAAGGGGTATGGGATGCATGCGTTTTTTTTTTTTTTTCTTTTCTTTTTAATTCCTTGTTCTGGAGAGATGCAAATGTTCTAAAAATGATCATGGTGAAGAACACACAACTGTGTGATGGAAAAAAAGCTGTATTCATTCTAATAAATCATGTCCACTTAAAAAAAAAATAAGAGGCTGTAATGCTGGGAGAGTCTACTAAATGCAAAGGAGTTCATAAAAGTACAACTTCAACAATGATGAGAAGTTTAATGAATGCTTCTTAGATAAGTGACAGCTGGATCATATGGCAGAGATGTTTATACTTTAAAGATAATTGAAAGCATAAATAAGAAATAATGACTTTTTTTTTTGGGTGAGAATTCAGGGAGCGGGTAGTATAAAAAAGAGCAGAGTTGGCAAAAGGTGGGCATTTAGTTAAAAATGGCAGTCACCTTTGTGATTGTTTGTAATGCTAACAAACAGCACGGACATCAGCGAGAAAATTAGAGCTTTTAGAAATAAACAAAATTGGAAATTAACCAAATTAAATGAATAAATAACTGCCATTCTCTTTGTTACTGTATCTTATTAATGCCTGTCATTTTGTCTCGCATGGTTTTTAGTGAGTTCCATGGAATCCTAAGCAATGCAATTGTTCTAAGAAATATCATACTTTTTTTTTTTTTAGAACAGCCTTTTTTAGGGAATGAATGTGCTATGTTTCCTCAAGTTTGGCAGGTAGAATCATGGTTTGGATAAGTAGTATTGAAGGCAGGTAATCAAGCAGCTCTTAAAATTTGTTTGCCACACTTCTAAGTATTCATTTGGTAAGGATGCAATGTGCCCAAATCGATTTAGAACACTTATTATTTGGGGCTGAGTATGGACACATCCGTTTCTCTTGCCCCCAGTTCCAGGGGACAATGTGGAGTTGGGTTAGTCGGATACTGGACCCTCAGGTCTTTGTCACAGTCGAGGAACAGGGTCCTTAGGAGACCCCATTCTTATAGTGGCAAAACTATTCTTTTCACAGTGTATAGGTACTTGCCTTAGAAATTGAGCAAATTTTCCTCAGGAAGGGGAGGGAGATATCACTGTCCTGGGTCTATCTGGAGCTATATCTTTAGGGAGACACTAACTCTAACTTCCAAGGTCATCAATAATGCAAATATCCTTCTAGTGGATGTTTCTGGAAACACCAGAATTATGGAGAATTATCTCCCAAAAGTGTGGCTTAGTGGAACACACTTTGGAGCTAACGAGACCTGGGAAAAATTCCTACTCTTATACTTATTGCAGGACCTTTGGCAACTCACATGACCTCTCTAAACACTAAGCTCCTCATTGGTGAATAGACAAACCTTTCTATCTAAACACTGCAATACAGAACTTAGCATAATACCTACCATATAGGCATTGTGCTAAATTTAATCACCTATCTTCCTCCTTCACCCTAATTCATTCAGCTTCTGAGAAGGCTCAACCACTGTACATTTTGGATTGTTTAGGTAACAGAGGGTGGGTTAGAAATAAAACCTAAGTTAAATGAAAAATGCTTTACAAGGACAATATTTTTATGCTAGAAAATAGACAATTATTCATTAGCTTCCTGGATTCAGGAAAGCCATTTGATCTATCTGGGCCTCAATTTCCTCATTTTAAGACAGGAGGAATATTCTAAATGATCTAAAACTATTCTTAAATTCTAAGTTTTTATTTTCTTATAAGTATTTTTATTAAGTGGAGAATGATTGTTTTAAATTTATTGTATGCATTGTATTTTTCTGGAACTGTGAATTGATTTTTTAAAATTGCATTTTTTCCATTTTCTTCTGCCAACAATATAATACAAACATTTCACAATCAAACAACTTTTTTTTCAACCACATTGGTTTACAAATCAGTCATAAATATACATGTTTAGCATGCCTCCTCTCCTTCCCATAAGGTATCCTTACTATGTACATATTTGTTGCAAGATTAAAGAGGATTCACAAAAGAACCAATCTTCAAAGATTCACATGAATGGAAGGACAAAGCAATGAGCATAATCCAAAATGACACAATCCAAATAAACTGATATTTGGCATAGGATTTGTTCATATACTTGCTTTTGAATATAGGTGTCCTTTGTGCCCTAGGATTGCATTTCAAACAAAAAGTGAAGCCACATTGAAATCTGGCCCAGGAAACAGAATAGTTTTGCTGTCTGACATAGACTCTTGCAGGCTATTTTACTCTTGATAATAGGCCATATATCTCAGCAACGGTGTTTTACATCCTTGTTACACATACAAATATTTTAATCAAAACTGAATCAATACTGTTGACTTTTTTGTAGCAATAGTATTTTCTCAACAAAACTCCATTTACCAATTTCATTCTTGATCAATATTCTATATGATACTTTAATGTTCATCTTTTTCCATTTTCATTTTTGCTTTGCTAAAATTGTCCTTACAATGATCAATGCCTTTTCTGAGTAAACTGTACCGTGAATAATTGAAAGATCAAGGTTTTTTGTCCATATTGAATTTCATCCATTATGGCTTCTGCATTTTACATGTGGGGCTTTGTATTTGTGTTTGCACGATTTATCAATTCTACCAAGTACAATTTTGGGGGGTCATGTTTGTAGATCTAACTTTTTACAGAAATGCTTTATTTTTCCATCAATTTTTGGTCAATAACAAATGTTATCATGTGGAGTTTTAGCTGCTTGCGGTTATATTTTGCTCCATTAGTCTCAACTATGTCTAATTTTACTTGGGACAAATTTTTGCAGCTCTCAGTGATTCCATGAGATACTATTCTTGAATTAGTTTTCAATTTTAACAAGCTTACTAAGTGTAATTTCAATTTACATTATTTCTACAAGTTAATTTTCCTTGGTCAATTGTTGTACTTTTCAAATTTACCAATTTTCTTATATAAGAAAAGCATTTCTTATATAATAAGAAGAGGACTTACATACAACATGAGTCAAATTATCCTCCTTTCAGTTGAGGATATAGTAGAAAATTGTATGAGAGCAATAATTTTTTAAATAATCTACTATCCCCCCAGTCTAGTACCGGTGGATGCAGATACATTTGAGTATGACCACAAGTCCTGTCCCAGGCCTAGCCACTGAAATTCTGGTCTATTGAAGTGTAAAATGAGTAATCAGTAGCTCTTAATTAACCTTCAGCTTCTCAGTGGGCTTTCCAGAATTGACCAGCTAGAAAGTGAATGCATTTTTAAAATTCCACTTAACCATGTCTCTCTTTGCCCCGTCAAAATTCAGGCAGGAACATACTATAGAATAATACCAGGGCCCCTAAAGAAAGGTGGGAATGTAGAAGATACAAGCTAAAGAATAAAACAGATTTCTAATTAAAGATTACAGGATGAGCAAGATTTACCTCTGCTTCTTTCTAAAACTCCACGAAAAATGACAAAAGGAAAAATGCATATTTTACAGGCACACAGGGGTCTGTATAGCAGAAGAGGCTATAAGAGTAACAAAACTTTGGAAACTAAAGCAGAACAGCCAGTGGTAATTGATTTTAAAAGAGCTGAGATTTTATGGGGGTTCTGGCAACCGGGGTGACTTTCCAGAGACCTACGGCCTCCAGATGGGACCCTGGACAGATAGGTCCTGAAATCTAGAGGGACCAGCCTTTCCAGAACATCAGTTGGTTCCGTCTTCCTACTCCTTATTGCTGACAGCTCTTTCAACATGAAGAAGTTGGAGTGGGCATGGCCCAGATGCCCTGGAGAGTGGGAAAAAGATGGAGGGTGGTGATGGAGTTATGCAGAGAAGGTCGGGTTTGATGTAGATAAGTGTGATTGCTGAGTTAATATATTGATAATTACTTTTGGTCTCCAGTATCTTAGAGTGGCTGAAGATGAAGATCTGGAATTTGTGGCATTGTGACCCATGCCAGACTCTGAAGTCTGTTCTACAACTAATTACTATGCTGGGCTTTGAAATTTATTGCTTTTTTGTATATATGTTGTTTTTCACCAAAAAAGAGAAAAAGGTCAATTGTGATGATAAAAAAATATTTATTTCTTTTAGCCTCTAACGTTCTGGAGCAGCTAGAAGGAAAAATCTGAAATGATAGTATGGTAGCCCATGACAAATTCTACGATCTGTCCTGTAACTACTTTTTGAAGAGTGCTTTGTATATATGTTATATTCTACAATAAAAATAAAAATTAAAAATAAAAAGATCTGAGAAAATTGAATTCTAAACCAAAAGAGCAGAAAGTTAAGAGAGTCCCAATTTGCCTGTAGAAACACTCCCCTCCTTCAAATACTCAGTATATTTACCACTGGAAATGAGGTGAAATCGGAGCCAAAAACAGGAGGATTTTAAAAAATTCTCTTTTTAAGAGGTGACTAGTCTCTCCAATTCTCTCCCCCCAAGTTTTTTAGTGAATAGCTAAACGTCTGTCCTACCCTACCCCAAAGATAATAGGTAGTTTATTCTCTGGGGAGGATAAAACAGAGGCTATAGATCGAAAGAATGCCAGACACAGGTTTGGGCAGTGGTAATAAATGGTATATTTCCTACCTATTGTTTTTTGGTAAGATGTCAGTGTGTGTGTATGAGCTTATATAGTGTGTACTCTTTCTAAATGATTTGTTGAGGATGCTGGGCATGAACACTTGTGCCTTCTGCAGGTATGGTCAAGTGTGCTTGCACAGACATACTGGCACAAAGACACAAATTGATAACTGCGACCACATATAACCATACATTTTGCCACATTCTTCCTTCATTCTGAAAGATGCCATTCATTTTAGAGATAAATCGACAACCAAACCACACAGACCTGCTGTTGCTGTGATACTAACCCAGCAAATTATTTACTGCATTTTAGGGAATTTGTCACAGAAATGAAGTTGAAGGGGGGAAAATGTCTACAGAAACAAATAATCCCATATGTTAGGAAGCTACTGTTACGCATTTGTTCTTCATTTACAAACACAGATTGGAACAAATTAAGAGCTATGCAATGAGGAATGAAAGCAAACACTGAGCCCATTTCTAGCACCCAGGTTTTTCATCTGCAGAAGTCCAAAGATTTTAGAAAGCGGTATTCCTTAGGTAGAGCTCAGGGTGCAACCGAGAGTCTGAAAGTTTTCTAAATCTGTCATCTTCTAGGAACCTCCTGAGCCAGCTGTGATTTGCTCATACCTTTCTTCCCCAGATTCTCCACTTCATGTACAATGTTACTGTGGTAGTTAGATTCAGTTGCCAACTTGGCCAGGTGAATGTACCTAGGTTTGTTGCTGCGGACATGAGCCAATGGTACATGAACCTCATCTGTTGCTAATTACATCTGCAGTCGGCTAGGAGGTGTGTCTACTGCAATGAATGACATTTGACTTAATTGGCTGGTGCTTAAATGAGAGAGCACAACGTAGCACAGCCCAAGCAGCTCAGCATTCCTCATCTCATCACTTGCATCTCAGCCCAGGCCTTTGGAGATGCAAGAAGAAATCACCCTGGGGAAAGCTGTTGGAACCCTGAGGCATGGAGAGAAGACCAGCAGAGATCATCCTGTGCCTTCCCATGTAAGAAAGAACCTCAGTGGAAAGTTAGCTGCCTTTCCTCTGAAGAACTAACAAAGTAAATCCCCTTTTATTAAAAGCCAATCCGTCTCTGGTGTGTTACATTCAGGTAGCTAGCAAACTAGAACAGTTACCAAATGGGCTTCAACTTTGTCCCCAGACATTCTTATTTATTGTACTTAATTCTTACAATACCTTTAAACCAACATCTGTGACAGTCTACTCTGATTCTGAATCTTCAATGATAGGTAGATAGAACTTAGAACATCGCATCTCTCTGTCCCTCTCCCTTTCTTTCAGGAGCCATAAAAATTACTGGCATTAGCAATAAGAAATGGAAATTCTCAACAGTAAAGGCTGACTGTGGTTGCAACAAGAAACAGATCTACTCTTTGTATATGAGTCCTTTAATTAGGAAATATAATCTCCCTGTGTGCTAACATTAGTACCAACACTTGGAGTATCTAGATCCCTAGCATGATTCTCTCATGGATTTTCTTTGATTGTCACCATAACTTCTATCAGTTGGTTTCTGGAAATTTAGTATTCATAGAATATGACCAATATCTACATCTACCAACAACCATGCTCAATCATCTGAAAGTTAAGTTTGCCTAGTGGGAAAGAGAACAAATTGCATGTGGACTCTTGGGACATGTGCTTGGGGTCACATTGAGATCCCAGTTCCATTAGTTACTAGAGATCCCAGTTCCATTAGTTACTAGCTGTGAGGCTTTGAGCAAGTTATTTTACTTCTGGAAACCTTGGTTTCTACAAGTGGAAAATAGGGAAATGCAATATTTTCATAAATACATACCCATCAAAAACTAATTCATAGTGGGTACTCCAGAATTAATAGCTACCATCATCAGAGAACAGATTTGCCATTAGATCTCTTCATGTTAAGCTATTTTTGAAGAACTACTATTCTTAGCAGGGAGGTAGAGGAAGATAAAAAATAAATAAATTCAAATCCTCTCTCCTTGAAGTTAGGGAAAAGAAATAAGAATGTATTCAGAAGACTTGCCCTCCTCCTTTGCAACAACTTGGTCAGAGAAGTTTGGCTCTCTAAGGAGAAATCCACTAGCCATAGTGCTATATGAGCCATTTTGCTTGGCCAGTTAGTATCAAGGGAAATTTCTCCTTTAAATCTGGCCTCTCATCTGAAGCTGTGCCAAGTCAGTGGCATCTTGCTGGCAAAAAAAGTGTCTCAGTAGCTCCATTTCCACCTTTCATTGTCAAGTCAGTGTCAAGTTTGCCTTATGAATCAACTATTGGAGACTCTTGTAGGGCCATTTGCCATGCCCACTACAGGCTGCTTTTGTAAAGTTGCCTGTAAAAAAAAAAATCAAGGAATTCTTTTTATGTTACCCTAGAGATATTGTATCTTTGAAGTTGACCCAAGATAGAGCCAGATATTCAATGTGACACAGAACATTTCCCCATCTTCTGCTACCTATCTGGCCCCTTGAGCTTTGACAAAAGAATTAGGAAGAGAATGAGGACATGGAAAAGATAAAAGAGGACCTCCCATTTGGAATCAGGGATTGATTTTTTTTTTTTTTTTTTTGTCTTCTGGAAAGCCATTACAAAATGAGAGGGTAGAGAGGTTACTGACTCTCTTTAATACTGAGATGCCATCCTCAGCACTACATCGCTGAGAGCATCTTTGGTAAATTTAGCAGTTTTTTGCATAAACCAAGAAGCCATACGTATGGAAGAAGAACATAGTTTTACAGGTGAGCATTTATATATAAGCGTTCATACATTTGACTAGAAAAAAATGGATAAAGAGAAATAAACTATTTGGGGGATTGAGAGAAAGGCAAATGAAAAGAGGCCCAGAAACAGATATTTCTGGAGCTACATCAGCTAATTAGAGCTGACCCATCCATGGATGGTGCTTAACAGGTAACATAAAGAACATGCAGACATGACCTTTTCAGTACACTGAAACCTGAAATTGTCAAAAGCATGAGACTGAGGACACTCACTGAGACTCAAGTTCATGGCCAAGAGACATGCCCATTTGAAGTTTCCAACATGTTTATGTTGTTGTTTTCTTGTTTAAAATCAGGGGCAGAACTAAGTATTTTTCTTAGACAAAAAGTATTAGGGATGTAATACTTTTGCATTGGGGGTGGGGGCTCTTTAAGAGAATGGATTTAATATTATGAATGCAATATTACTCTGCCCTCTCCCAGGGGCTCCATGCAAAGGAGGGGCTTAGGCATCATTAACCATATAAATAAATCAACCTCTGGTTAAAAGCTGTTGATGATGAACATGTTCGGTGTGCAAAAGCTTTCTCTGGACACCATTCCTTTAACATCTTTCTTTAACTTCCCTGGTTAAATTGAAAGAACTGAATTATCCAACCTGGCGCCATGGCAAATCTGCAATGGAAAGTTTGATATGGGACTGAGATTTTCAGTTTTTCCTCTAGTTTATTTTGCCTTGTTAGATGACATATTGAGAAAAAGAAACTTTAATTTATAAAAATAATATAATTACTGAAAAATAAATTTGGGAAATAAAGGGATACAAAGAACATCTACCAGAATCATGCTATTGCGTTTCCTCCCATTTTTTTTCCCAAAGGCATTTATGTGTGAGGGTGAGTGTGAGTATGTGCGTTTAATTCAAATAATACTCACAACACTGTTTCTCCATAGGAGGGTGCCATATTCAAACAGAATATTGGGTGATTGTCTTTTCCTTCTCTATTATTCACATACGTGTTTATTTTTTGGTGGTGTTGGGGGGAATGCCGTCTATAATCAGATTTTTAATTTTAATATAGAAATAAGTCAGCTTTGGGATTGAACATCAAATTGCTATAGATGGAAGAACTATAGTTAGATGTGTACGTTGAAAATTTTGGCAGTAAGTGACTTCCTGTAACTAGATGGCTGCAAAAGGAAAACTCTCTCTAAGGCCCAGGGAACCCTTGACTAGGTGATTGGCTGGCTTCTAGAAATGGGTGCTCATATATAATTTCTACCACTGTCATTTATCATCTCCCATTTAGAAGGAACAGGGAAAGGGATTGTCTTTTACATTAAAAAAAAATAGTTTTAATGTATCCAAACAAATACTCCAGAAACAGTAAAAGCTTTTTTGGGTGAGTGCCATACTGCCATTCCCATAACATGCTTACAAGATAATACTCAGTCATATTTTTGCATTTATATGGCAAGAGAAAAGCAAAAGTGCAGATTATCTTTTTTTTTACTATATGAATTCTATTGCCATTTAAAACAATTTTCCATTTTCTTTTTTTTAAAGTCCAGGAACCTCAGAGACCTGCTATATTTTTTGAAGCAGAATGGTGTGGCAAAGAGAGCATGCATTACATGCAAGGAACTTTGGGCTCTTATCCCAATTCTCCACTGATCAGATTCTGCTTTCTCATTTTTAGAAGAAGGAGATTATTCTTATATTAATGCTCAAGATTCCTTCCAGCTTTAACATTCTATGATTCTTTGATAGGGTTATTTTATTGCTTTTCTTTTGATGATTGTGAAATGTTATCTTAGCAACCATTACATTATATTGCTTCCCTTTTGTCCAGAGTCACCACTCCTGAATTCAGCATCTCTCATTCAGCTTAGCTAATGATGCATCACTTCAAGGGCAGTAGAGAACATCCATATCCTAAAGTCACTTTCCAGCCAATCTAGTGAAACATTTCTGCAGGAGGTTTTTGCTGCCCCCTAAGAATGCTAGGCATTCTTAGATGGAGAAACAGAAATGATTTCTAGTCAATATTCAGTCATTTAACCCTTTCTTTCTCTCTCTTTCTTATTCTCTTTCTCTCCATATATATATATGTATGATATATATATATATACCATACATATATATACATGATATATATCATATAATATATCCATCATATGCTAGGAGCAACAATTGTATGCCCTAAGAAACAGTGAACAACACAGACATGGTTTCTCTTCTCAAACTGCTTGGCATAGATATTGATCAAACCATATAAATAAAAGTGAAAATGCAACTGTGACAAAGGCCACCAAAAGAAAGCATACGGTGTTTTGAAAATCTACCCAAGTAATGAATATTTGACTCAAGATCTAAAGAATGTGTTAGAGTAAAGAGCAAGAAGAAGGCAAGAAATGTAGATAGATAGCACACATCACATGCAAATGTCCTGTGATGGCAAGAAGCAAAGTAAGTGGTGCTAAAAAACAAACAAAAAAACAGTTAATGTGGCTTGGTATAAGTAAGTGAAGAGGAACCTAATGGGAGATGAGATTGGAGATTGTGATAAGGGCCCAGCAATGCAAGGCCCTTTTGATCCAGTTAAGAAGCTTCACCTTTATTCTAAAAACAATGAAAATCCATGGAAAACACCAGAGTAACACAATTAGATATATTTGCCAATCACCTTTGGCTTAAGAAAGGAAACAGTTGAGGCCAATTTAGAGTTAGACCATGAGAAGAATTAAACAGTGGTATAATAGCTTTATGGTTATTCTGGATTCTGTCCTGGATGGATGAACCTACCTCTTCTTGAATGTCTCATTTCTGAGAGTGTAACATAGATAGGACCAACTGGAAGAGTGCCAGGGGAGTATGCAAACAAGTTCTCTTGTTTAATTCTGCATTATTTATGTTATTAAAATGTTATTTAGTTAGCCAAAGAACAGTTTTAGGTCCCACAGGAATCCTGGGAAGTGGACTGGCAGCTCTGCCAGCTGAGAGAAAGCATAGCTGTAGATGCTCTGGGGACAATTCTTTGATGAGATTATCAGGAACTTGCCAATGCACCCAAATTATTCTGATAATTCTTCCCAGACCCTTGTGATAGTTTCATGTTTTCTCCCTTTTCCAATTCAATGCACACATCTTGTTCTGGAAGAACATTAGTTCCATGAGAGAGTACCATTCCTGTTAAATAGTGCCCCCACAACCACACCACCAGCATTAAAAAAAAAAAGATTCCTCATCATATTAAGCACCAGGTAAGCTCACTGTCATTGTAGCGTGGAACGTCCCTGTATTCTTTTGTAGTCAGGGCACCCTGCCCAGTATCCCTGTCTCCTACCCTCCCCCATCCCTGCCACTGTAGTGATTCTTGTTCAACAAAGGAAGAAAAGGACATAGCTTGATACCAATCTCTTCAGCCATCTCTGTTTCCTAAGACTCTAACTGAACCCTTTAGTAGGTGATGTTACAATATCATTGTATTTCAGATAATAAAAGTAACAAGACTGGGAGAAGCAAATAGCTCTGGTTAACGGAGAAAACACAGATTTCAGAAACTCTGGACTGCCAATGTATATGCCAACAACTCTCTGTTCACCTTGTTCTATGATTAAGCCCATTTATCCACCTGCCAAGATTGGCAATGTTCCACTTGATAGCAGAACAGGCACAATGACAAGAGATAAGATGGAGAAAGAATAAGATTAGGATAGAGGGTAGACTGTTAGCTTTGGGTCCCTATATCTCTATTTAGTCTAGTTAATGACAAGCTTGTTTTTAGTTTAAATTAACCCTTTGTGCTGCACAAAGTTAGAGTAACTCCCACTCTAACTGAAACTGTTCCCTGATAAAATCAACAGTCTGGTGATAGGAAAGAATATCTGAAGAGCTTCAATGGCTAAAGATATTGTTACCCCAATTAAAATACACTATCAATAACAAAAATAGGGGAAATGCCTAAAACTTTGGTTATTTTCTACAAGGAAACCCTTTCCTTTCTTTTTCCTCTTCTGAAGTAAATAATTAGAGTACAGGGGAGTATATGAGGACAAATGGTAATGTCTTAGTGATGCTAATAGAGGCCTGTACATTAATTTTTGTTGTTCTTACAAATAAGACTAAATGGATTTTATTTGTTTACAGGTAGCCTAGACATTACATTTATCATCTTTTTCTCTTGCTAGTATTTCCTATCTTTTGACTAAAATAAGAATGGAATGACTAGTGGCTATGATTATTAGCTTTCAGAGGCTGGTTTATGACACAAATTCTTAGTGCTGTAACACAGACTTAGGAATTCTAGCATCCACTACCTGATGTGGCATGTCAATTCTCAGGAAACGGCATATCCTAAATGGTGTTTGCTATTATTCATAAATATATAATGGCAGTGATCCTTAAGCAAACTTCATCCAAATCACTCAGCCCCGCACTAGTAATGATTGTACACCCAGGAAAAACCAGTAAGAGGCAGCTGCTCAACCACTGTTTATATTATTGGTTATTATTCAAGTACTGTGACACTAACATTTCACCACTGAAAACCTTAACAATGAATTTTAGAAGGACCAGTTCACAGACATGGAATTTGGAAATTTCCAAGGTTAATTTGGAAGAAGGAAAAGATTAAACTATGGCATAAGGAAAATAGGATGAGTAATGAAAAGGAAAGCTTGTTAAATGTTAGATGAACAAAATAGTTTGCTCTAAGAATTTATAGAGGTACTAAGGAAAACTAAGAAAGGAATACATAAAAGGAGGATACTCTATTTAGTTATTCAGTGGAATTTAGGATTAATAAATGGAAATATATGCTTTATTCTTAGATAAAAATTCAATATTGCCTTCCATGCGGGAGGTCTGGTTCGATTCGTGGACTATGCATCCTCCGCCCCCAAAGACAAAACAAAACAAAACAAAATTCAATATTGTAATGACAGCATTTCTCCCTAAATTAATCAATAAATTAGTGTAATCTCAAATTACCAAGATAATCACAAATTTTATATGGAAAAAAAGTATCTGGAAAAGTCAGGATAATTATGAAAAAGAATAATGATGAGAAACTGGCAGTATTAAATATTAAAGCAATTTAAGACATATTTTAAATTGTCAGTTCTGGTTATCAGAATAGCAATGGAAAAGATAATTCATACATAAAGAATAATACCTAAGGGCATTTAGTGTAAAGAATTAATAAATATATAAACGGTAAAGAGAAAGGAAATGTATAAGGACAAAAGGAAGATACATGATTAAAAAAAAAAAACATTTGTGAAGTGGAGAATTAAAACCAAGAAGGCATAAAATGAAATATTGATTGGAAGGTCCAAGATGGTGGCTTAGGGAGGTGTGGGATCTAGTTCATCCTCCAGAGCAGCTAGTAAATAGCCAGGAACAGTACAGAACAACTACTGGGGCCACGTCAGTGACCAGACACACAGCGTACTCCAGTCTGGACCAGCTGGACCAGCTGTGATCCCCCCAGAATCGTGACTCTCCCAAGCCGCAGCGGCCGGCACCCCTCTCTCACAGGCTGCTTCCCAGAGGGGAAAGGAAAGAGATTTACTAACAACAGGGGCTAAGTGCCAACCGAGTTCCAATTGTACAATTAATCAAAAATTCTGACTACTAAAAATAGGCCCCCAGCTCAGCTAAACCTCAAATAAAAGCTAAAGTTACTAGCTTTTGCCCCGGCACAGAGGGGGCAGGGACGATGAGAGAAAAAATTAAAAACAGAGGTTTTTTTGGATCAGACAGCACAAAATACTTGAAAAGGTCTGGGCCCTAAAAAAGGAGGGGACACGTAGGACCTAGAGATAGGTAGAACAATGTACCAACTTAAGCTCTTGATTTTTAAACCCGAGGGACAGGGGTCCTGCTCTGAAAAGGAATTTTTCTTTGTTTCTACCACTTAAAACCACTCTCAGGCTCCAACTGCCCCAGGCAAGGGTGGAATTAAGCTTGTCTGAGAGATAAAGAGGCTGGTAAAATGAAAGAAGTTAATTCCCTAGAGGTTGTAACTTTCCCAGGGGAGGGTTGGGGCCCAGCTCAGGTGGAGTCCCTCCCTCAAGGTGTTCAGACCCTAGGGACTGGAAAATGAAGTGATCAAAGCCAGCCTACAACCTCTCCTCTGTCTGAACCACACCCCCAGCAAGGAAAGTCTGCTGAAGTTAAAGGTACCACATTATTTTATGCTGGTGGGATCCACAAGGCAGAAAAGTGCCACATACTTGGCAGGATAGGAAAAGCACAGAGTCTAGAGACTTCATAGGAAAGTCAGTGAACCTGCTGGGTCTTACCCTAAGGGAAAACTGATGCAGGTGACTCTTTCCTCCTGAGAGGAGGCCAGTCCAGTCTGGGAAAATCTGACTGGGGTCTATAATATCTATGTAGACACTCCTGAAAAAAAAAAAAAAAAAAAAAAAAAAAAAAAAAAAAAAAAAAAAAAAAAAAAAAAAAAAAAAAAAAAAAAAAAAAAAAAAAAAAAAGAAGAAGAAAAAGAAAAAGAAGAGGCATCATACAGGCAGGGCAAGAAACAAGAACTGAAAAATTCTGATCCATTAAACAAAACCCATGCTAGAGGTCTAGAATAAGAAGAAATGAATGTCAAAGAACAGATAGAAAACAAAGCCATCCAGCAAGAAAATCCTAGGTAAAAGAGTGAAAACAATCTCCAGAATAAACTAATTAAGGAAATTAAATGCCTAGATGCCAGCAAAAAATAAAAAATCATGCTAGGAAAATTGAAGGTATGGCCCAATCAAAGGAACAAACCAACAATTCAAATGAGATACAGGAGTTGAAACAATTAATTTAGGATGTTCAAACAGACATGGAAAATCTCATCAAAAATCAAATCAACAAATTGAGGGAGGATATAAAGAAGGCAAGGGACAAACAAAATGAAGAAATTGGAAGTCTGAAAAAATAAATCACAGAACTTATGGGAATGAAAGGCACAGTAGAAGAGATAAAAAACAAACAAACAATGGAAACCTACAGTGTTAGATTTCAAGAGGCAGAAGACAGGATTAGTGAACTGGAGGATGGGACATCAGAAATCTGACAAGCAAAAAAATATATAGGGAAAAGAATGGAAAAATATGAGCCGGGTCTCAGGGAATTGAATGATAACATGAAGCACACAAATATACGTGTTGTGGGTGTTCCAGAAGGAGAAGAGAAGGGAGAAGGAGGAGAAAGACTAATGGTGGAACTTATCACTGAAAATTTCCCAACTCTTATGAAAGACTTAAAATTGCAGATCCAAGAAATACAGCATAGCCCAAACAGAATAGATCCAAATAGACATACTCCATGACAGCTACTAATCAGAATGTCAGATGTCAAAGAGAAAGAGAGAATTTTGAAAGCAGCAAAAGAAAAGCAATCCATCACATAACAAGGAAAACCCATAAGACTATGCACAGATTTCTCAGCAGAAACCATGGAGGCAAGATATATTTATAATAAATATCTTAAAAATAAATGATATATTTAAGGTTCTAAAAAAGAAGAACTGCCAACCAAGAATTCTATGTCCAGCAAAATTGTGCTTCAAAAATGAGGGGGAAATTAAAACATTTTCAGACCAAAAAAATCACTGAGAGGATTTGTGTCCAAGAGACCAGATATACAAAAAATACTAAAGGGAGCACTAGAGACAGATAGGAAAAGACAGGAGAGAGGTGTAGAGAAGAGTGTAGAAATGAAAACTACCAGTAAAGGTAAAAAGAGGAAAAATTAGATATGACATATAAAACCCAAAAGGCAAAATGGTAAAAGAAAGTACTGCCCTTGCAGTAATAACACAAAATGTTAATGGATTAAACTCCCTAATCAAAAGACATAGACTGGTAGAATGGATTAAAAAACAGGACCTATCTATATGCTGTCTACAGGAGACACACTTTAGACCCAAGGACAAACATAGGTTGAAATTGAAAGGTTGGGAAAAGATATTCCATGCAAACAACAATCAGAAAAGAGCAGAAGTAGCCATACTAATATCCAACAAATCAGACTTCAAATGTAAAACAAAAGAGACAAAGAAGGGCACTATGTATCATGGAAAGGAACAACTCAACAATTGTCAAAAGAGGGAAACAGCCCAAATGTCCATCAACAGATGAGTGGCTAAACAAGCTGTGGTATATACATATGATGGAATATTGCACAGCTATAAGACAGAATAAAATCATGAAACATGTAACAATTGTGGATGGACCTTGAGGACATTATGCTGAGTAAGATTAGCCAGAAAGAAAAGGACAAATACTGTACGGTCTCACTGATATGAACTAACATTAATGAATGAACTTGGAGAATTTCAGTTCAGAACAGAGGTCATCAGGAGATAGAAGTAGGGTAGATATTGAGTAATTAGAGCTGAAAGGATACAGATAGTGCAACAGGACTGATTGTAAAAATTCAGAAATGGATAGCACAATACTACCTGACTGTAGCAAAATAATATAAGTACATTGAATGAAACTGAATGTGAACAGGATAGAGGGAGGAGAATAGATAGAGTTTCATATCTGGGGGCACATATGAAACCAGAAGGAAAGATAGACAATAAAGCCTGAGATGGTATAGTCTAGGAATGCCTAGAGAGTACAATGATAGTGACTAAATGTACAAATTAAAAAAATTTTTTGCATGAGGAAGAACAAAGGAATGTCAATATTGCAGGGTGTTGAAAATAGATGGTCATTCATATTTTAAAACTTCAACTTCTGTGTGAGAACAAAGCAAAAAAAATATTTATGTGGTACAAAATTTATATTTTGACTAGTGTATTTCCTAACACAGCTTATATGGGCATGTTAATTGAACACCGTAAGTACATGGAACCTCGAAAAGGGCATGAGATTTTGTAGGTTTGTCCAGAGTGATGCCCCGATAAATCCCAGAGTGATTTAAACAGTGAATAAAGAAGTATTTGCAAAGTCCTCTTGGGGGAATGGCAAGAAATGGGGAAAATTCAACTTCCCCATTTGGAGAATTCCTGATATTCTCGCAAACAGTGGGAACAACCAAATCAACAGGCCAAGCTCTCAATCTTGGTGTTTATTCATGTGAAATTTATCCCTGCAAAGGATAAGCTAAGCCTACTTAAAATTAGGCCTAAGAGTGACCCCAAGAGAACGTCTTTTATTGCTCAGATGTGGCTTATCTCTCAGCCAACACAGCAAGCAAACTTACTGCCCTCCCCCTCTCTACATGGGACATAACTTCCAGGGATATAAACCTCCCTGGCATTGTGGGACAGAAATCCTAGAATAAGCTGGGACTCAGCATGAAGGGATTGAGAAAAAATTCTTGACTGAAAGGGGGAAGAGAGAAGAGAGACAAAATAAAGTGTCAGTGGCTGAGAGATTTCAAACATAGTCGAGAGGTTATCCTGGAGGTTACCTATGCATTATATAGATATCCCCTTTTTAGTCTAAGATATATTAGAGAGGCTAGAGGAAAGTGCCTGAAACTGTGGCGCTCTGTTCCAGTAGCCATGTTTTTTGAAGATGATGGTACAATGATATAGCTTTTGCAATGTGACTATGTGATTGTGAAAACCTTGTGTCTGATGCTCCTTTTATCTACAGTATGGACAGATGAGTAAGGTGTATGGATTAAAAATAAATAAATAATATGGTGAACAAATGTTAAAATAATAATAGATGGATACATAGGGAAAAATGTACGTATTGCAAACTATGGACTATGGTTAACAGTAATATTTTAATATGCTTTCATTAACAGTTAACAAATGTACCACATCAACACTATTGGTCAATGGGTGGGTGGATGGGGAGGGATTAGGGGTATGGGACAATTTGGGTTTTATTTTTTATTTTTATTTCCTTTCTGGAATAATGAAAACGTTCCAAAATTGATCATGGGGATGTATGTGCAACTATGTGATGATACTGTGAGCCAGTGATTGTATACTTCAGATGGTCTGTATGGTGTGTGAGTGTATCTCAATAAAACTGAATTTACAAAAAACTTAAAAGAAAAGAAAATATTAATAAATTTGTATAAAAATTTAAAATTCTTTCCAACTCCCAATTATCATAAACCAAGTCAAAAAAGAAATGCTAGCTGAAGAAACTATTTCTTGCTCATGAAATTTTAAGGATTAAGACATCAAAAATTAAAGCAATTTTATAAATAAAATTTATTACATATCCAATAGAAAAGCGGGAAAAAACACAATTCATAGAGAAGCAAAGCAACAAATGATCAACTAAAATAAGAAATGTGTTCAAAGTCACCCATAATTAAAGAAATTTAGCATAAATTAACTTGTTTTTTGCACATCAAAATGTCAAAAATTTTAATTTTGATATTTTCTGACAAGTTAACAAATTAAAACTCTCAGATATATTCCTTGTGGAGGTCTAAATCAGTTTATTTTGGACAACCATTGGTAACATCTATAAAATTGTAAATGTATGTATCTTTTGACCAAACCATTCTACTCCTAGAAATGTATCCTACAAAGAAAGTCACATAGATAAGGAGCTTCATTGTAACATTCCTGTAATAGTAAAGCAAAACAAAATAGAATGAACCAAAAACAAAACAAAAAAAACAAAACCTTAGAAACAGCCTAAATCCATAAAAAGAAACTGGTTAAATCATTAAGCAATGAGTAAACAACTTGAAGACATTTATAATGTTTGCTTGATGTCCTCGCCTCACTGTTGTGTGAATGTTTGTTTTTTTCCCCTTAAAAAAATATAAATTATATATGAGCTTATATAGGTGAAGAAAAGCTAAACTGTACTTCTCTTAGCTCATACAAGTCTGCTAAGAAAGTTTGGGGAGCATTTAGTTATCTCCAACTCACAATATAAACTTCTAGGCCAGCCAGTAATTCCCACTCCCTTCTATCCAAATCTAACATCAGCTTCAATAATACCCTGTTGAAGTCTCTTAACTCTACTAAAATTCTGCCTCCTTGAATGCTCCCAGGGATGGATGAGAACTCAATAAAAGCAAGTATACTGAGTGAATTATTTATGTCAGAGACCATATGAGTGTTTATACAGATCAATGAATGTTATATAATGGCAATGATGTCTTAAGCAATCCTCTATAGATAACTGCAGTTTAAATACCCAGGTAAATAGTAAAAAATAAAACTTCTCAACCTATAAATATATTAGTCTTGCCAAGCCTATCATTATATTAATTCTATTGAGTCATTCTATATATAGCTTGGTGAATTCTTAAAAAGCTAAAGGAAAAGATTCCAAGAGAGAGCCCACCTTCAAGCATTACATGCTAGCATATCATTCTTCAGTGATACAAGAAAGAAGGAGACATTTTCAAATTTGCAGGAAGAAAGGATTATGGGTAAAGCGGTAGGGAAGTTAGTCCCTTCCTCAATGCTTGAGGTCAATCTAACGAGTGGAATAAGGCAAGTGGGAACTGTTCTCCACAGAATGTTCCTTGCTTGTTATCATCTCCATGCTGCATCTATGCCATTTATTTAGAGAAATGGCTATATACCCATGTGTAATGCCAGGAAAGATCACCTCTCTGATCTTTCCTGGCATTACATTGCCATAAACTTATAGGCTCTAGAGTACACAGGCTCTGAAGTTTGCCAGATCACCTCCATGTGATTTGGACAAGTCATCTAACCTCTAAGACCAGGATTTTCTCATTTATAAGATGTAGCATAAAGCCTACGTCCTCAAGTCACTGAAAGGATTAAATTGTTTGAAGACTGTCAAGTACTTAGCCTGATGACTGGTACACAGTAAATGCTCAGAGAATGTTCTTTTGCTGCCCTTTCTTTCCAATCATCTGTTCAAAAATTGCCATCTAACATGGAGTTTGTCTGAAGTCTTGTCTTTCACATCTGCATCTAGAAAATTCTATAAGTAACTTGAAGCATGGCATGATCTTTGACCTATATTCTTTTTTTGTGTTGTTAGGTATATGTTGGTCTTGTCTCTCTCCTGTAACATTGGAAGCAATTACAGTGTACAGTCTGGACATATTATTCTCTTGGTTTTCTCTTACTCATGTCTAGTTCATAGACACCAAAAATGCCGAATAAATGTTGTTTCCTTAGCTCTCTGATGGCTGGAGAGACGCAGCACTTCCAGGTAGCAATATTTACTGCCTGTATCATACAACTGAGTAACTAGTTAACCAGCCATCCAAGGAAGAAAATAACAGGCTGATCAAAAATTATGGTAACAGTTCCTGTGGGTCGATTTCAGAATTCACCTTATCACACAGTGTGTTTAACTATTTCTCTATGAGAGACACTTGGTGACTACATGTCATAATTTCCCTTTAGTACATGGGTTGCTGTACAAATGGATGCAATCAGTAAGGAAGAAGCTGCTTATTTTCTCAAGCTCGGTAAATATCATACCAGGGCGCCATTTTTGCCAAGAGGTTTAGGGTAACAAAACAGTCCTAGAATGTCATGCTGGATAAGTAAAAGTGTCATCATTTCATTGGCTTTTAGAGAAATTAAACTATATGGAGTCAACAGGGCAAAGGATGAAAAATCACTGAAGTAGGTCCATACTTTAATTTGTACTCAGTTAACCAATTAACAAAATAGATGAAGTACTTCTTTCCTTACGGAAAAAGTTTAAGTTGATTTTTTAAGCAATTGTGACTCACCCTAAATTACCATGTCATGGAAATAAATAGGATTTTAAAAGTGGTATGTAAAAACCATGGTGACACTTTTCTGTATGTGTTTATTTTATTTTATTTTTTTCCTTTTTGATGGCTCCAGAATGTCTCAATAGGAAAAGATTGCAGCAGGCCAGCAGGTTGGATGACGAGAGCTGATGACTTGCCATAAAGTTGAGTGACCAGGGCAGGCGCCCACTTTTTGTTTAGGCCGTGTATTTGGGGTGGCCTGTTGCTAGAAGGCTTGTGATGGACAGCCCATTTAGCTACCCCATGGCACACCACTGTCATCTTCACACTCCAGAGAAAATGAGATGGTCACAAACTAACTTCCTTGAGAAAAGCTTGTCCCTGTTTCTATAAACAATCAAGGTAGCAGCAGGTCACTCTTGAACTGCCCGGGGTAGGTCCCTTACACTATAGCTAAAGTTTTCTTGTCTATAAAATAAAGGAGTCAGACAAAAGCAAATCTTTTATCATGCAACTGTTTTATTACAGGATACTTGTACTGTCATCAGTGCTTAAAATCTTGCAAGATTACAAAACTGAGTCTTCATCCTGCATACTTTTGTTTCTGGCAAAAATATCTAAAGGAAACTTTATGCTGAGAAGTAGGCAGTACGTGGGACAGGTAGTGTAGCACAGTAGGTAAGAGACCTGGCTTGTGCATAGGTCTGGGTTCAAAACTCTGTGTTCTCAGCCTAGAGGGCCCAGGCCACCATTGCATGCTGTCTCAATGCTTTCTGAAGTATACATAGGTCTTTCCGTTTGACCTTGGGAAAGTCCTTCCAGGTTGCTTAACCTCCATTCCATCATCTGCATAATGCAGACATTGGTCTTTATCCCATGGGTTCTTGAATCTGGTAAGTTGTAAATGCTGAATGTTAATTTTTATCTTTATTAAAGCATTAACAGAAATAAATGCAAAAGTGGCTGAATGAGAGAGGTATTTGTATATTGTGGACCAGAAAAGACCCCTCTGAATCACTATTTACAGAAGATATTTCACCCAAGTATAACCAGTTATACATATATATTGTATTCATAATATCAAAATAATCATTTAATATTTGGTCATTAACAGCAAGGTTATTGCAGTAACATTGCTCTAGAGGGATCCTCCTCTTTTTCCTGTATTTCTGAAAAAAATAAACTGTGTCTGATTAAAAACTCTTATCACCTCACAAAACAGACACCAGTTTGATTTCTCCTTTTAACTGCAGTGAGGTCACACTCCTGTGCTTGTGACATAGCAGCAGGTTGCCATGGAGATGATAGCTTTATCAGCAACTCCTCTTTGCAGTGACTTCACAGCAAGGTTACAAAGAAGCAGATGGGCTGTGAAGGAGACAAACCCCCTTGTCTAAACACAAATAGCATCAATAATTAATTAGCTGAAGCAGCAGGGGGAAATTATGAAAATGTGTGAAAGGTAAAAAGGATTTCTATTTATTACAGATTTGGTAGTTCAATTCTTCTTGACAGAAGAAAATCACATTTTTCCACCTTCGGAAGGTTGAGTGGAACACGGGAAAAATATGGTGCTGACTCATTTCAGTGTGCTGGGGTTCTCTATCTAGATGAATTGATTGATTCAAGTAGGAAAGTAAGTAAGCCTTTGTGGCTGCATTTTTTAAGGCCCAAAAAAAGAGATGATAAAACAAAACAAAACCACCTCAAATTACTGTGGTGATGGAAGGTATAATAATGCCAACAAATTTAGGCAATCTGAACATACCAAACCTTTCCTTGAAAATGTCTCTTCTCTTTTGTATCATTTGGACACACTCTACGTTACTCAGCACAGTATATGTCTTTACGAGCCAGATCTCTGCCTATTTTTTTTTTTTTTTTTTTTACAGTTTTCATCCCAGAAACACCATCCCAAGCACCAAACATTCAAAGCAGACCTGATTATAAGAAGTTCTGCAAACATTCTACCATTCTTGGGTGCTTTACCTTTCCTGACCCTATATTTTCCATGTAAACTTCTATACAGCTTTTTTTCAGGTGGCACCACCTCTTCCCTGCTTACTAGTCCCCTCTGGCAGAGTTAATCCCTTCCTCCTCGGTACTGTGCACATAACTCTGAGTGTTCTACATTAGTCTAATTGTATGTTGATGCAAGTTTGTCTCCCATAGGAAATAGAGCTAAGAGGGCAGCCTGGCCTTCTAATTATTCCTCCTATCACTCATATTTTCTTCAGATGCACAGAGCTTTGAAATGCTTTTTGATTACTTGGTGACAGTACTTGGAAATTGTAGGGAGAAAAAAAAAATGAAAACATGTATTTTAAAACAAACTCTGTCCTTGAGAACCTGAAAAAAGTGTGAACAACCAGATATATATGTGAGGGAACTTCTCTCAGATACTGGTAATTTATGTGCTTGGGCTCTTCCAAGAACATATTTTGAGATGGACTTATAACTCATGGTGAGTCATAATGTGCACTAACCCTTCCGACATCTCCATCATGTATAATCTGGGGTCTGGGGCACACGGCTTCCTTCAGAGAAATCTGTCTAAGCATGCCCCTTGCAGGAAGACACCAGCGGCAATCAAGGAACCTGTGTCCACAGCTCGTCATGTGAACTGAGGTTGAGAACCACCTCCTTTCTGTCAGCTCGTACTCCCAATGCTACAGTGCTGCTGCTATATTTTAGCAATATTTGGGGGTTTCGAAGCATAAATGGTAGCTGGAGTCAGCTGTGTGGTCCTGCGCCAACAACCAGCTGGAGGAACTGCTGTACTTTAGGTGGATTGAGATGTTGAAGTGTGGCCAATGGTGTTTGGATAAAAAGCAGATGAGGGTCCTTCTTAAAATGTTTTATGTAAATAGACTGAAAAAAGGCCATATTGATATAATTGGGCCAAAGCAACAATTTCTACTTTTGAAACAGATCCCTGATTTATATGATTCACATGTCTTTAACTCTTGGCCAGTGCTAGAGGAAAACCACTGAGATGGCTAAGTCAGCCATCCATGGCCCCTCATTTGGGTCTCTCCCTTTCTTGGCCTCTCTCACTCAGGTGTACACTTCTCCCAAGATCTTTCCTCTCACTTCTTTCTACTCTAGCTCAAACATTTCATTTCAATTATAAATGACTCCTATAGTTGACCCACGAAATGTTTGTTAAATTAATTAACAGGTTAAAATATTGCCTCTCGAATTCTCCCTGTACGAATGTGGTACAGTTTCTAAAGTTATTAACTGAATCCCAGATGTCATCCAGTAGTTGGAATCTAGGCAGAAGTGCAGATATTTCCCAGTGTTCCTGGAAAATACACCATGTATCTTTAATTTGGCTCTCTCTAGCATCCAGAAATCTTCAGAAATAGGATCATAGTACTTAAGTCATAGAAATGAGTTCACAGACTGTGTTCCTTGCCCCAGGTCTCTGAATACCAAGGTCTTACGGACTCCTTGAGATATTTTTAATGATTAGCTCATATTCACCCAAGATAAGGCTGCATAGTTTAACATGGCTTAGTTAAAATAAAACCCTTTTTTGCTTCAAATTGGAATGGTGTGAACTCAGTGTGGTAGCCTTCTAACACAAACATCTGAAACTCTAAAGGACAGGTCATTTTTGAACACTTAAAAATGGGAGAGGGTGGGCCATGGTGGCTCAGCAGGCAGAGTTCTTGCCTGCCATGCCAGAGATGTGGGTTCGATTCTGGGCGCCTACCCATGCAAAAAAAAAAAAGAAAGAAAGAAAAAAAGGGATAAAATTTAATTATTACTTGATAAATGTAATATGTTTGGAATGAACATATTTTGAAATGTAGGATCTTGATGAAAGATAAAACAAAACAAAATGGATACTTGGTAATGAAAAGGTTAGGAGTCCATAATCTAGTTCAAAACTAACTTAAAAAATAAATAAATAAATAACAATGGCGCAAGTGCTTGCTACATTCCAGGCACTGAGCTAGTACCGTTAATTCTGACACCCTTACCCTTTAAAAAATGAATTCTGTTCCTCACTATATAATTGAAGAAGGTTTTAGTATGGTTTAGAAACTTTAAAATACTGTCACAGCTCATATCTTCCCTGAAGAGATTATATGACAATGGATGCCATAATAATCTAAATTCTTCTAATATTTTAACTAGTTGACATACAATCCCTGTCGTATGCTTTTTTTAAACTTTCCTTTAGAACACTCCTGTTAAGGAAAAACAGATACATTATTCATTCTTTTTTTTGCATATATAATTCTCATTTGCTTAGGAAATCTCTAATGAAAGTACTTTTTCCCTTTGTAAATAAAGATAGCAGGATGTTTTTCTCCTAATGTAGCAACCTGGCCCATCACCACATCACCTTAACCACAGCCTCTGTCTCTGTCCTCTTGTAGAAGGCACCAAGATGGCAATGATGGACAATTACTTGTCTGGTGGGCTTTTAAGTTATGAGTTTAACTGTCTAGCTGAGAGAAGAGTGTAGCCATCCATTCTTTCCTGATAAGAACTTTGGGAAGTGAAAAGAATCTAGAGATGGTTTAAAATGAATGGTATAGAGATCAAATGATATATGCCCGGTATCTGATTTTCCTTGAGAAAATGGCTAATTTCCCAAGCCTGCAAACAAAGAAAATGAAATAAACAACAAATTTTCAAGAGGAAGCTACAAACACTTGAGAACCAAAAAGGTTATGATCAGTCTGAGCTGACACATCTTTAGCCCTTCCATCTGTTGGTACACATTTAAAAAGGGAAGGTAAAACCCAAACTACATCTAGCCTGTTAGCTGGATAATTTAATTTTCACATATTTGCGAGCTGGTGAGGCATGCTTGCCTATCTCTGTGTAAGCAGTGAGGTGGGCAATTAACCCTGTTCCCTTAAGCAATCAGACATGTTTGCTGGGAACTCACTCAGAGCCACTTTAGACAGGGCACTATGTAATTACTGGTGCTGGCACCTGATAAACACGCAAGTAGGAAGGGTAGCAGTCAAGAAGGTGTGGAATTTTCTTTTTTATTTATAACCTTTATTTATAGCTAATTGGACAGATTAGCAAAACAGGGTGGTTGGAGACATTATTGAAATGGCATTTAATAAGTTTTCTTAGTACGAGAAGCAAAGAGATACAAGAAAACAGAAACTTAGAGAAAGGTAATAGGTAACATAAAATATCACAAAGGTCATTTTGGTTATAAAGAAAGCACTTGCATCTTCTTTCAAAATATAAACTCAAATGTGAAATGTGTGTATGCTTGTGTGTGGGGAGGTGGGGAGGTGTTCTCTGGAATGTCTCCTCGGAGTCTTCTCTTTCATTCACTCTCACAGATATCATTCAGTTGATAACAATCTCTGTTATGTGTTTATGTAAAAATGCATTTTTCGTGGGTGGAACCCAAATGGGCAATAAAGATCCCAGTGAATAAGATACTGCTGGTGATGTTCACTGAATGATTCCAGTGCTGCCTCCTTGTTCTCATTTGGGATGGGAAGATAAATAGGAGAGACAAAGTGTTAACAGGAATCTTTGCCATCTGGACGGATTCCTTCACTTTACATCCAAGAATGCTCATGAAATTTCCCTATCTCACATCGTATGTCAGGATTTCAGAATGCCAAAAGGCTTTGAAGGGATGAGTGGTGGAGAATTCATTTTTTCTCCTCCCTCAAAACTGGAGCAGTTGAGGGCCAAATGCTACTTCCTTCCTTGTCATTTTCACAGTAACATAAAAATTCTCTTTCCCTTCGACTTCCTTGACAGTTGCAATAATTAATAGAGTGATGATATTAAATGGATAAGTATCTATTTTTCTTTGAACCACACCTTCTTCACCTTCTCTAACTCTCCAGCCCATCCCTACTCTTATTAACTCAAAACACAGATTAAATCTTATTACATTATAGAGTTACATCTCATATATATTTCCATATATAGCTCAATATAACCCTATTGTGAATAATATGTTGAAATCTGTTCTATAGCTAAGAATTTAAATGGTATATTACCATTCATTCATCTATCCTTACAGTCAAGAAGCATTGATTTAACATCCATTATGTACCAAGCACTAGACTCTGGCACCTAAGTTATTAAGATGAAGCTCTTGCCTACAAGGTGGTTTACTGAAACAGAATTTTATCTGTAGGAACTCATTTCATTAATATGTTCACTTTCTTTAACCAGGTGAGTTATTCAAAATAATTTTTTTAACAAAGCACTTGGTGCTTGTAGTAGTCAGAGTTCTTAGAGAAACTGAACCAACAGGAGATATCTGTAAATATGAGATTTATAAAGATGTATTATGCACCCATGGGAATGGAAGAGTCCAAAATCCACAGGGCAGGCTGTGAAGCTGGTGGCTTCAATAAAGGGTCTGGAAGGACTCCATAGGTGAGGCTCGCTGGCTGAAGTAGCAATGAAACAGTTTCTCTTCTTCCTTAAATGTCTTCAACTGATTAGATTATATCATTGGAGGGCCTTTGAACCATTCTCTCTTCATTATACCCTTTAGAATAGGCCTTTGACTCTACTATCCCATGAATATTTTCCAATCTTCCATATACTTTGCTTCCATCTTTTCCCTCTAAGATAAGGTTTTCTCCCTTATGGATTTTTACTATAAACAATAGACAGCCACCATCCCTGAATTCCTGTAACCCAATGCTATATCTCTTCTTCTCATGAGAGTAGCATTAAATCTAAGTGGTACAACTTTTCTTCACCTTTGCCATTTTTGTTCCTCCATTTCTTCAATATTTTGTGTGCTTTGCAAAAACACAAGAATTGTTCAATGACATAAAAATAGAATTATAGGGCAGCACATATCCTCCAACGTCCTATTTCTTGTAGGTTAGTAGTCAGAATTTTGTTAAAGATTGCTTCTTAATATCATAAAAACATATACCCTGAGAATTTTAACCAAAATGACTTTCAGGTGTAAGGTTTTCTTGAATCTCAGTCTTTGGAACTTCAGCCCACTTTCATCAAAAATTTGGTTACTGGACTGATAGGATTCTTAATCATTCTCTGTTCCTGGCCACCCCCAGTCAGCATACCCATGAGAAAGGAAAGACCAGGTATCATATCCCAGTTCACTATTGTCTCCTCCTATTTTGAATTACCTATACTTGGACATATATCTTCCCTTCTTACTCCACTTATGCTGGAGGCCAGGATAGGGAGAAGAAGATTGTTATTTTTTAGTCTTTTTTAAGAAGGGGAAAAATAAAAATAGACTGACTTAGAGTCTTTCTACCAAGTGTGGTCTACTGAGCAGTAGCATGTCCATCACCTAAGACTTTGTTAGAAACACAGAATATCAAACCCAACCACCAGACTTCTGAATTAGAACCTGCGTTTCAACAAGAGTCTATTGATTCATATAAACACTAAAGTTTGAGAAGGACTGGCTTGGAAAATGCCTCTTTCCATTGGCAAAGGATAAAGAAAAAGGCTCACAAATTGGGGGTAAAGAAACTCTCCCTTGGAGACACACTGGAAGAAAATTGTGGCAGGCAAAGGAGTGGGGGTCCATATATGTGGGGGTGGGGGGATGCAAATGTGTGACAGAGAGGGGGTGAGGAAGGGTGGGGAGGGGATGAAAAGACCCCTACACACACACACACACACACAGACACACATACACACACATGCATAAACACCCCTACCTAGAATTTCCTAGCCCCTTCTGGATCCCAGTTGTTAGGAGTTACTCTCAATTGGCTGCTTGGAATGTCTGGTGACCGTATCCCACCTGTATTTCAGTTATCACAGTCTACCCTAAGTAGCAGGAGAATGATCCTTAACGTTCTGCCTTAAACCAAACATAGGGTTTGATGAGGGTAGTCCTCTCGATATTGCCCTCACTGGGCAGCTCATTAAAAGAATTTCTCTTTGCAATGATGGGAAGCCTGGATCCAGCTGTGCCAGTTTTCAAAAGAGGCGCAGCTCTCTCTTGATCATTTGGGTCTTCTTCATATGATACCATCAAACTCAGAAATATTAAATCTCAGGGTTAGAAGGGACTTTAAATGGACAGTCCAATTTCTTATCTGATGCTAGAATTCCTGCCACAATGCAGCTAGTCATTGTGCAGCTTATGCTTGGATGAAATGAGTGAAAAAATAAAAAACCCTCAAAATTCACGCTCATGTGCCACTGAGCATTCAGTGATCGTACAGCTACCTTCTCATCATTTGAGCACACAGCATCTCACTGATCACATACATCACCCTTCTCTCAATCTGGCATGCCTCTCATAAACAGTTATGCTTCAGAGCAGCAGTGTAGGGAGGGGAAAAATCCTTTCATACACAAATCTGTTTGCCTAAGTGAAAGAATATATACAGTGCTCATAAAAATGGTAATTAGAGCCCAGCCTGGGAGGGACCCATTTCTTAGAATAATAATAAAATACCCCACAAGACTTACCTTTCTGGAGAAAACAATATTTGCTATTATTATTATTGTTATTACTATTATTGTATTATTGCTAATGATAGGTTACTCAATAAGGGACTGGGCCTTCAGTGTAACTAAGTAAGCAAGCTTGGAAAGGGCTCCCCTGAAGGCATTTCTTCAATTAATAAAGGAGACTGACAGATCTTCTCACAGCCCACTGCCAGGTACCAATTGATTGCCTCTCTTTAATAACTGTTTAATTTGCTTTCCTGCACTAATCATGTCGTGCAAATTGTTGGCCTCTGCCACCCGGTGACAAAGTGGATGGTGTTTCAATAGCCCCAGTGGAGCTGTCCACCAGCCCCGCCTTCCTTCTGCGGTATTCCCACCCTCCATCTTTTCCCTTCTGTCCTGCTCTCCTCCTGCCTGCATCCCAGAGATGAATCCAGCCACTTGTTTCACTGGGAAGCCGCTTGATGGCAATGAGAGAGTACATTGTTCAGACCTCTAGAGCAGCAGCTGCAGGAAGAAAGAACCATCCCTTCTTTGCCATGTCTCATGACCTCTCCCCACGCTTAAGGAAAACTCATACGCTCACAGCATGCATTAGCATGGCCTCATTATAGAAACAGAATTGGGGTCACATAAGGCCAAAATTGGTAACTAGGTGATTAAAAAAAATCTAAGCACCAAGAGCAGAGAAAACTGCCAGAGTGGGGGGTGAGCAGTAAGTAAATATGATGAAAGCACATGAGCAGAAGTGAGTGTTGATGTGTAAATGTCAGAGTACATCATTAAGCATATCAAGGAACTCCAGTGCAGTTAGATTTGATGATTGAGTCATAGATGTTGGCAGTTTCCCCGCCTTTTTTTTGCTTCTTACTTAGCCTTCATCCTTCTGCCTCATCAGCTGAAAAGCCCACAAAGAATCAAGCACAAGGGAGGTACGTGTGGTGGTTGCACATGCATTCACACTTTGGCACCCTTAGGCACACTATTGTGGCACCTGGATGGAATACCCTTCACACTCTGCATGAATTAAGTCTCATCACAAAGAGCTCACCTCTTGCATGAAGCCTTATGGCCCTAACCCAAGCACACGAAGGCTGCTTCCTCCCACATCAATAGTTTTCCCCTTTGTACCTGTTGCTTAGTCACTTAGGTAACTGAAAGCAGAGCCTCAGTCCTTCCCACAAGGTCATCCACACTGCAACCTGTCCCATCTCCTACCACTACTCCAGATGGATCGATTCTATGCACATATCTCACTGAGCCTCATGCCTTCCTCACTTCTGCATTTTGTCTTTGCATTTTCTCTGTCCGGAACTTCTTTTCTATACTGTTCAGTTATCAACTATCCCACCTAGTAATGGACAGCACTAATGACACATCCTTCTTTTTTTTTTATAAACTTTTGTATTAATTAAAAAACTTAACAAAAGAACATTAAAATATCATTCCATTCTGACACATCCTTCTTAAGATTGTTACAGGATATGATCTATCTCTCTGTTAAACCCTGTATTGCATCACCTGCAGACATTTTAATTCTTTGGGGAGATAAAAAATTATTTTAGGGGAGTACTCTAAACACTCTCTGCTAACCCCCCATAGCACTTTCTATTTTCCTCAGACAGTAATAATTTGCTTTGTTTGATGAATACTGCCACCAGGGGCAGTTTTAACAGATTTTCATAGGAAATATCATGACAATCTAAAATGTGGAATGTGGAAATATTTTTCTACTTGGACTTCAAATGGAAAATACTCTCCCACTGCAAAGAATTTAAAATCCCCTTGTCATTGTCAGGTTGGTCAGAGAAGGCTGAATTTATCAGAAGGAAATAAGCCAGCAAAGATTTATTCTGACTAATAAAGCATGTGATATTGGAGGAAAGCAAGACCTAAAGAAACATTCTGTTAATAAAAGATTTCGGACTTAAAGGTTGTACTATGAGCAAGAACTCCTGAACCACAACTCAATATTAAGCTAATACTGATGGCCTAAATGAGATATATTCAAAGAGGAATGTTTGTGTAACTTGAGAGCAAATATTTCAAGATGATGCTTGGCTAATAAAATACAATATGTCTTTGAAGTGTCTACTGTGTGTTTGGCATTGAGAATAAGTAAGCATATTTGGGGGTATGGGTGCCCATTGGGGGAAAGGAGGATAAAGAAAGAAATAAAAATTATAGAACCCTGCAAAAAACAAACTAAAAGTCAAACAACCATATTAAGTCCACTGAAGAGACTTTCCCCGCAAAAATGTCCCTCTTTCCATTGATAGAAAGCTCATACTCACTGCCACCACCCAGATTTTGACTATAGTTCTTTCTGGCTGGGATTAATGCAATGGTCTACTGACAAGTTTCCCAAACTCTAGCCCTGTGCCCTATGAACACCTTCTTCAAGCATCTATAGTACTTTCCCACTGCCTATACCCCATTCTACTCCCTCACACACTTGATTTTTCCATTCATAAGCCCAGTATTAATTTGACCTTTATTAGGCAATAAGAATACAGAAACAATGTAGTCCAGAAGCTTAGTTCTGCAATTAGGGATCAAGTCCAAATTCTTCAATATGGTATACGAGGCATGAGCATTCTGGTAGGTGCTTATCTCTCCCGCCACCTGCACCACTTTCACCTTGATTTCTATATTCCATTCATACTTCACTCATAAACTCATACTTACTTTCTGATTTCTCTATTAGGACTCTCTAGTGCCTCCTGGCTTTTCATATGATGCTTTTTCAGCTGAAATAGCTTTCCCAACCCATCTTCCCTAGCATTCCCCAAGTTACCTACTACG
Organism: Myrmecophaga tridactyla; assembly: GCA_004026745.1. NCBI lineage: Eukaryota > Metazoa > Chordata > Mammalia > Pilosa > Myrmecophagidae > Myrmecophaga > Myrmecophaga tridactyla. The sequence continues at coordinate 27,639 of PVIY010010926.1, read as the reverse complement.
AGCCTATATTACCCTTTGTTTCCTCTTTGTGTGTGTGTTCTCTCCACTAACCTCAGAGCTCTCTGAGAGAGATGCAGTCTTACGCACAGGTAGATAATCCCAGCACAAAGTGCAGTGCTGGATTTCTGTTGGTGCTTAATGATCATCAGTTGGGTGAACTAATTAAAGCTTGACCTTGAATTGCTGGCTGAGAGGAGTAGTTTCCACACTGCACCTGAGGGCAGAGACTTTGGTTCAAGACTTTTGCCAGCATGGTAACTACCAGACACTCAATTAATATTTGTTCAGTGAATGAATTCACTTAACCAAAAGGAAAAAAAACAGTATTAACACCATTTCCACAGAAATACAGGGTGATGAAACTGAATATTAAGCATCAATTTGCCAGAGGAGAAATTAGGAACTTTCTCACAGGGGATTACTTAAATTAAAAAGAGGAGTATTAATATACTAACCGCTTTGTAAACTCCAATTTTCCCTTCCCTCTCGCAGCACAGTAAAGGCACGGAATTTGAAGATGTGAGACCCTTTTCATTTTTACATCTGAATTATGAAGTGCCACATCTCCCAGCCTCTGCCAGAAGCAGGCAATATTAATATTAATGTTTGGAAGGGCCTGCAGTGTGGCAGCGGCATGATTTAAAGGGGAGAATGATCAAGAACTGAATCTCAGTAAATAAATCCATGGCCCAATTTGTTTAGTCTTTCATCCACATTTTTTAAGGGAAATTAATATTCTTTTTAAAAAGCAAATCAATACAGACTCAAAACTGCTGAGTTCGTAGGTTTAAAATGGAAATGTTTCTCTCATCTCTGGCAGCCTCCTAGATGATCTTCCTTTTTCCAGTCTCTGCATATTCCACTCTAATATACAAAATGCTGGAAGACTCTCAAAATATCACTTACGAGGCATTACGTTCTTTCTGCTATATGTCCAGCACTATCTGACTATTGCGGTGACACAGAACACAGAAGAGCCTGTCTTTATCTTTGAGGGGTTTATAATCCATATGAGGATTATATATGTTAGTCCTCTAGATCAGGCATCCAAAGAATAATAACAACAACCACTCTAAATGTAGTAAACACACACACACACACAAACACACACACACATTTTCGATCTCTTATTTCTATACTTGCAAATTCACTGTGCTCTTCCCATAATGTCTCCCTAGTTTAGAGACACTGGGCATTTTCTAGACATTATCTCATTTAATCCTCATGGTAGCCTGAAGAAGTATAATATTATGGCCATTATACATATGGAAGAACTGTGTTTCAATAAACTTACATGACAGTCACAAGATCCTCCAGCTGGGCAATGGCAAAACTAGTACTTAAAATTCAGTTTTGCTTGATTGTAAACTTTTGCTCTACCCATTACCATCCACTGTCTTTGGTACCACTGTATCAGTTCTCACTATTTCTTGCCGCCTCTATTCTGTTGAGATCAAGTCAATCGAGGTGGCATCTCTGGAACAAATTGTGCTAAAGCATGTTATCATGCTTTTAGCTTGCTCACTGATCACCATGAAAATCTTAGAAGCCATCAGGACAGCATATAGTTTCAGAGTATAGTGCCTGAGAGTAAATGGGCTCATATAAATTCCGGCTTCAACTCTTTATAGTTGATGCCCTTGTACTCAGGTTCTTCATCTGTAAAATATGAAAATAATAGCATCCACAAATGGAAATAAACTACCTTTGGCAACTGATGCTTGTTACTGTACTTTCACCTGTGATTTGGGAATACCCATTCAGACGTATGGCTCCTAGACAGTTACTGGCTTGAAAACTTAAAAAAATTGTTAATGATAGAGCTTGTAAATGGCAAAATATATTGTTCATACAGAAGATAAAATAATGGAATAAATGAATATATCTGTCATATTGAACGATAAATAATTGAATAGTAGATATAGTAGATATAGAATAAAATTTATATGCATTTTAATACAGTCCTCTCATTTTATAAATGGGGATTGAAGCCCGAAAAAGGTAAAATAATTTGTCCAACTTCACTTATCTAGTGGAGAGCCTTTTCTAGAAGATTGTACTGTTGCCTTTGTTTAATAATTTGTGTCTGATAGCATTAATTCATTTAGCTCATAAATGTCCTTCCACATTACACTCTCAAAAAAGCAGGTTATAAAAAAGCCTCCATTCACTCACTTGCTCAATTTTCAGCCATCTCTCCTTGGGCAAAAATGCTGGAAACTTATAAACCCAAAAGAGCTTCCTTAGCTAGGTCTTAAGATTTACTGTGGTTTTGAATTATTTTGGAGGTTATATGTGGAAATACAGGTATTTTTCTATGAAAAAACATTTGAACCTTGAGTAAAAAATCTAGTTCAACTCATTGCCATAAGTATTTGGGTGCCTATTTTTATTCTGGCACCATTGGCTAGTTGTTTGGGCTAATAAAATGGGGTGAAACAGCATTGTCTCTGCCCTCTTAGGCATCAGAACTTTAATTTCAAAGTTCAACAAGTTTAAAATCCCACGTTGGGAGTCCTCCTTTTTTTTAAAAGGTTACATTAATAAGAGCAAAATAAGCATTTACTGCTTGAATAGCAATATATTCTGTTGTCAAATTATAGGAAGAAATAAAAATGAGATGTCTTTTTCACTTTCAGTGCTCCATATTTCTAGAAACTTCTTTTGGCACTAGCATTTAGTTAAAAAAAAAAAATGAGCATTACCCTTCCCCATCACGGTTTTTTCTCAAAATTCTTTCATTAAATATTGACCAAGTTTGGGAGACACAAAAATAAGAATTATTATCCCCATTTTACAGGTGAGACAAATATGACTTAGGCTGTGTAAATTTACCCAAAGTCATGTATTCAGACATGATAAAGCTAGAACCCAGAGTGGTCAGACGAGGTTTTTTATTCAGTGTTCTAGGCCCCAGGGGATTTTTTTTTTTGCACAAAGTAAATGTTCAAAAAATCCTTTTTGAGCCACTTAATGGTGAAACAGTAGAAAAACAACATAAATGCCATATGGTGAAATAAACCCCTGATAAAATTTAGCAACCAGACTTCGAAAGAGCTGTTCAAACAGAATCCCTAGTGATTAGGCATTTGCAAAAGACCCTGAAGTAGCTTTGCGGCACCTGCTTCAAATGTGCAGTAGTGAATTCTGAAAGGGTTTTGAAAACATTTTTAATGCTACAGAAAAAATACAAGTTTTAGTCAAAATTCATCCAACAAAAATGCAACCCAAATTTTGCTCTACTGAAATTTTAGAGAGGAAAAAACAAATAATTAAAGTGTCATAGATGCCCCTTGTGCACAATTTCTAAGCTACTGTTTAATAAAGGGGAATTGGTATACCAAATTCTGTAGACTCCATGTACAGTTGTCCCAAACCAGCTAATCCTTTCCAAAAAGCCTGGCTTAAAAACTTTAATACTCTAACCAACACTACTATCTTCACAAACATACACATACACAGAAACCATTATGGATATTTTCAGAGCTGTCTCAAGGAATTCACTGTCTTACATTTTGCTATTTGAAATGCAGTCATAGACCATTAGTATCAGCATCATCATGGAGCATGTTAGAAATACAGATGCTCAGGCCCCACCCCAAACCTGGTGAATTAGAATCTGCCTTTTAACTTGATCTCCCAGTCATTCACATGCCCAGTCAGGACTGGGAAGCCTTGGCCAAGAGGGGAATCTGGCAGGGATTCTTCTAGCAGGTGGTAAAGGAGACAGTGATGAGCATCTAATAGGAAAATCTACAGTCATTTCAACTATTTGTTGATTTTGCTGATATTTGCAGTCCAGGTCAACATGAGGCCATGAGGAGGGCCCAGAAACCTTCGTTCATAAATTGTGGCAATGGAGAGGCTGAGAAATGGTTTGGGAGCCAGTTATGGCAGATTCACTTATGATGCTCAAGTGCTCCATTTTGTTTCATTAAAAACATTGATTGCTTTCTTCAACCTGCCTACCTTCTCTAGAAAGGCATTTCGGACTCACCTTTCCATTCCAAACACTGTGTGCATGCATAAACCTAAGCATCAATTTATGCAAGCTGCAGTACTACAGAATGCTTACATAGTTTCCAATGATTTGTATTTGTTTCCTTCCCTTGATCAGAATCCTTTGAAGTCAATGACAGTATAATCTATTCTTTAATACCCAAATGAGAGCAGAGGGAATTTGGAGAAAAGTAAGTATTGAAAGGGAATTTGGAACCAAGTCTATCTGGCCTGGCTTTTATGTTTGTTTGTTTTCCTGAAGAAACACTGTCTTTGGATTTCCCCTAATTAAGGGAGGATTCCTAACCTTTATTTCTGATGGAAAATCAAATTGTGTGAGTTGGACTCATGTTTGAAAATAGAAATGAAGCAAAGCTTGGCTCCACTGAGCAGGAGCTGGTCAAGTGGATTTGTGAGGACTCCTCATACTAGGACAGGAGTCTGGTCTGTCCTAGTATGAGCACTGCCACCGCTGTGCATATCTTACATATCTTAGGGTGCATGAGGGGGGCCTAAGCATTTTGTGTTTGCCTCCTGTGGCTTTTGTTTGGTCTCTGCCTGATGAGCTTTGCTTTGCCATGCTGAAGGTGGAAAAAAGATATTCAAAGTGGAATTCACTCAGAACCACAGCATTTCTTCTCATTTTTAGGTCACAACTGAAATTGGGTTTTAATGTGAAATGTGCCTTAGGCTCAGCAGATGGTTCCTGAACATCACAAGCAGGTTCGCCTTTCATACAATGATGAAGTTATAACTAAGTATAAAACTGTGAGGTGACTAAGAGCTCATCCAAATTGCCCTTGCCCTACCACCTCTCCCTCCCATTCTTTTTTTCTATTTATATTATCAGAAGCCACAACCCACCCCTCACTGCATTCAGCCATTCCAATCATACATGTTTATTACAAGAGGTAGCAGGGTTGGAAGAAAAGAGGGAAAGATCTCTATGCCAGACACAGCAGGCTTAGAGAATAAATTGACTTATCTTTTACTTCGAGAAAGAAATCCCTTTAAAAATTTGGGGTGAAAAGGTAAACAAATTGGAGTGTGGATTTATTTACTCTTACACTGTCCCTGATAATTCTCATCTTTAAATCATCTGGCAGCTGCACTCCCAACCCTTCTGGACATCAATATTAATGTTCCCAGCTCCTGGCAGTAACTAGTAGAGGTGGCATTTCATAATTCAGATGTAAAAATTAAAAGCCAAGTGCTAGAGGGGGTACATAGTAGCAGAATACATCCATCCAATCAATGTCTGAAAGCCTTTCACAGAAAGCCAGCTTTTCCCAGCCCTCCTTAGCAAGGAAATGCAACATTAATGAGTAAATAACAGGCCCAGAAATTCACTTTCTCTTCTTACCTGAAGAAAAAGGAATGTTAAAAGACATACGATGGGGCAGGCCATGATGGCTCAGTGGCAGAGTTCTCGCCTGCCATGCCAGAGATCAAGTTCGATTCCCGGTGCCTGCTCATGTTAAAAAAAAAAAAAAAAAAAAAAGAAGTGCATTGGCACTTAGAGAAAAAAAAAAAAGAAGAAGACATGATGGGGTAGGCCATGGTGGCACAGTGGCAGACTTCTCACCTGCCATGCCGGAGACCCAGGTTCGATTCCCGGTGCCTGCCCGTGTAAAAAAAATAAAAGAAAGAAAGAAAGAAAGAAAGAAAGAAAAGTCATGCAATGTTGCCATAAATATTTTCACTTCAAAGTTGTCTGTAATGAGTCAAATATTGAAAATCCTCAATCAGATCTTCAATTGGTATGCCAGGCAAAAAGTCTCTAGGAAATCCCACCTGAAGACGCAGATTGACTGAAAGATGAGACAGTAGTGGTAGAGAGCTCTATGGAGAAAGGTTCCATGCTCTAGTCACTAACTACCTGTGATAGGGTCCTATTTCTCTTTTTTTTTTTTGTCAAAAAAACCTATCCCTTAATGTTTTTATGATGCAGGCAACTTAGACCCTTAATTCTCTGCAGAAAGACTAACTTTTCATTATCCTCTTCACATTATTCCTTTAAAATCAAGATCTGCAAATTTAAGAGCTGAAGAAGCTTGGAGGGAGCCTAACAATGATCTTAAATAATTATAAATTGAAGTAAATACTTATGAAACTCAAATAATTAAAACACAGACATGTCCCCATAAATTCAGCATTTTTACTCTCTCACTTTTATCACCATCTCTTACTAGAGTTGTTTTCCTTTGCCACCTGAGAATATTTTAGGGTTGGAATAAATAAAATTAAAGAAAGCAGAAAAACTCATTCTCCCATTAACTCCCTTATCTTTCTCAGTAATTTAATATAAATATATATCTCTGGTAGAGAGGAGTAAATGGCTGTTGTCAACTTTGACTAAGGTCCTTTTCAGTGACCATGCATCTTCTCACAAGCAAAGATGGACCACTTCAAAAACATAGCTGCTTTCCATACAAACCCCCAGCCGATATCCTCTTCTAAGTATTAGAGAATTGTTTGTGTGAAGAATTTCAAAGTTACATACAACCCTCCATTTTAAATGAGGCCTCTTTTTCTAAAAAGGATATGCTTTAATAGGTGTTTATGTTTCTTTTCCATTATTTCTAAAATAGGTAAGTGCCTGTTGGTTGCTATTCACTTTATTCTAGTGATTTCTGCGCTAATCATAGCTAAAGTGATTTTTCTAAAGAACCAACTAGGCATTCTTTTTTTAAAGGTTTATTTTTTCCCTTTGTTTTCTATTTTATTTTCATTCTTTAAAAAATGGTGTGAATATAATTTTACTCCCTATGATTCCAGGGTCTGAAGTAATTTGTTTTTTAGGGACAGAAGGTAGACTTATTTTTTATAAGCTGCAACAATTTCAAACCTGAAAAATAACAAACAGTAAAGCAAAAAAAAGAAAGGGGAAAAAAAGAGATAACAGGCTGTCTATTAGCCTGTTACAGATATGTATGGAGCAGGTTATTACATTTTAGTTGCTTTACTTTTAGTATGGCAAATCTTTCAGTTAATGAAACACTTTCTAACCTGTCTTTTCAGTCTCTCATAAATGAGAAGCATGGGACCCAGGAAGCTTACAATTGCTGCAGGCAATGTCTGTGCTCACCAAAGTCAGGCAAGCCCAATTCAGAGAGGCACTGAAAATATTTATGGGGCTCAAAAGGGCAAGGAATCATCCCTGGGTAGGAGCAAGTCTGTAAAACAAGGTGGACAAGAAATTGTACAAAGCTTAGGAAAACAAAATGGAGGCTGGTTAGGAGAAAAGGAAGATGTGGAGGGTTTGAGTTCAAACCAGGATTTAGATTTTATGTGAAGACAGCTCAATGTGCCTGCAGAGTTGAAGTCTTTCATTCTTTTTGAAAAAGACAATAAAAAGCTCCCGACTTCAAACACACGGTGAGATGCTCTCACCACATTTCACATCCCGGCCACCTCCCACCCACACCCTGCCCTCTCTGGGGCAGCTCGGCAGTCCTCGGGCACCATGACAGATTGTTCACCACCCACGTACTCTCCAACATGTGAAGGAAGAGGGGAGAGATTTTGGTGACTCTCGCAGACGTGAAGAGGAGGAAAGAATAATAAAGCCAGCTTATCTTGTGTACTCGTACAATTTCCCTTTCTTTTGCCGAGCATGGTAATGTGAAATAGCATGAAGGACACTACTGATTAGCTTGATAAACTCTGCCTGAATTTCAAGTTATGAAATACCAGTATGGAATCTGAAAATGATCTCCTTTTTGTTGGCTCCAGTGAGTACATTTCCTTCCACAGCGGTGTAAGGCTCTGGGCATCTACTGGTCACCTGAGTTTGCTTGTTTAAATAAGATTTTCCTGATCTTCCACAGAGGCATCGAACAGGAAAACTGACACCTGCCCCGTTAGAGACCTCACAGGATGGTGCCATTTCTCTGCAGGATGCCAGGGCCCTCCTGAAGGTGTAACTTCAGGACCATCACAGTCCTTCTGCAATAGTCCTTAAGGGGCTTTTCTGTATTTCAATGCAATTTGGGGGCAGTTTTATCATCCATGGAAACGACAGGGATATTGGGGAAAACATACCAAAGATTTATTACCTTTGAAGGGATTAAATGGAAGCGGATCCAAGTGATATGGCTGGGTTTTCAAGTCTGATTTTGAGTTTAATAAAGAATTGTATGATAATTTGCATTAAAACCCAGTGGGAGGGCAGGCCACGGTGGCTCAGCAGGTAGAGTTCTCCCCTGCCATGCCAGAGACCCGGGTTCAATTCCTGGTGCCTGTTCATGTTTAAAAAAAAAAAGGAAAGAAAGAAAAAAGCAGCAGTGGGAAAAGATCTGGGTGCTAGTGAAAGAACATGCAATGTTTGAGAGAGGAAAAACAAGTGAGTGGCTAACAAAGATGTAGGTCTTTCCCCATGATCACGATAATCTACTGTAAGTTATTGTGATTCAGGAATAGATCTGCTCTTTATGCTGACTAGGAGGAGCTTTCGCTGTTACTTGGCATAACAGCACAGTTCAAATCCAAATAGAACACTGTGAATATTCCACACCCTGTGCACTGACTCTAGGCAAAGAGGCTGTAGAACAGAGGGCTGCAGAAAGAAAGACCTGACATGAAATCTCAGCCAAACTTTGGACAAGTTAGTTGATTTCTTTGAACCTCAGTTTTCTATTCTATAAAATTGGAATAATAACTGATTTTTGTGACAGTCATCATGAGCATTAAGAAATATAATGCCTGAGAAGCTATTGCATGATTCTTTGACATTTAGTAATTGCTCAATAAATAGTAGTTGATATTAGCTAGAGGATGGCTAAAAGTTTCTAGTATTTGGACAAAATCTCTAAACTCTAGCTAAAAACCTGCCTTAAACCCTATCACCTGGAAAACCTTGTCAATTATAACTCTCTTGTAAAGATATTTATTTATAGTTGTACTCGATTCTTAATGCTTTTCACCACAGAATGATGAGTCCAACCTCCATCACCAATTCAATAAATCTATACTTCTCACTCCCTGTGTTCAAGACAAAATGATAGGATTCCTTCTGCTATGGGCATGCTCATTCAGATATCATATGATATATGACCCATGCCCTAAAAATCTACATATGCATAACACTATAGCTATCTAGAAATAGCTCTCTCCACTTTGATTCCTGGGATCCTCAGAAAATAAAAATGTGTATTTAAAAAAAATTTTAACAAACTTGGAAATATCAAGTATTCCTACTGATACATACATTTTTAGAGTAAGAGAGTAAAGGTAATGTTATAGCAAATCCTATAGAATTTTAGGAATTTGAAGAACTCTGCAAAAATATACTGTTGTTCACACTGAGATTTCCAGAGCTCTAGGACATCAATAGGGTTAACATGTGCAGCCAGGGGTGGGAATTCAGCCAGTGTGGCTTTGGCTACTCCAGCCTCACTTCATCCAAACTAGCTCCTCCTCTTTCATCTAGTTTATATACTAGCTTGTGGCAAACAATCAAATAAAGAAAAATATATGGTTTGAAATCACAGCCTAAGAGAGGGCTCAATCCAGTGTCTTTTCTTCTTAAACATCTCCAAAACTATCACCTGAAACTTATAGTAGCTTGAAGTTTCAACACTGTGTCAAGAAATACTGCAAGATTAATGCCAAATCCTATTGTGCAGCATAGATCTTTCCTCCTTCTTCTGACCCAAGAATGTTCTTATTTACATACTCTGAAGGGAGACAAGGAAGTGGCCATCCTTCCCAGGCATGTTCTATGTTTTGAAACAAATCCTCTAAGCACACATTATGGGATGTGTGTGTGTGTGTGTGTGTGTGTGTGTGTGTGAGATATAGGATTGGGAGAGGGACGGTAAAGTCCATCCAACTATAACAAAAGTTACACGTATAAAAATAGTTTGTTGCTTTTGCTTTATAATTTTCTTTCAGATTAATTGGATCCTCATGACTTCTTTTGCATAGTAACTTTCCCAGCAAAACTTTTTCTTCATTACTTGTTCATTGCTTTAAGAATGCATTTATTCATTCATCCATTCAATATATTTGCTGCATTCCCACCAAATGCTAGAGACTAGAAGAGTGAAATGAATAGTTCTATGATAGTCCAAGCAGGTATGAAATGTTCATGAAGCATAATGTAAAAAATAGAATGAGCATGGGCTTTGGAGTAAGACAAACCAGGGTATGCATCCCATTTCAGCAATTATAAATTGTGTGACCTGGAGTAAGTGACTTATTTTCAATAAGCCTCAGTTTCCTTATCTGTGAATTGGGGTTGCAAGATATTTTCTTTGCATGGTTCTGATGATTAGATGTGAAAATACATGTTCAGCAACTGGCCCATTATCTAGCATAAAATAATTACCAGTGGGGATTATTTTTCTTTGAAAGGCTGTTCAACCATGAAATATAACCACATCTCTGCTAAAAGCCCAGGGAGGAAAACCCAGGTGGTGGAGCATTTGTGAGATCACATATTTGGAAAAAGGTCCCAAAGCAGTCTCTGTTGCTCTCAATTTCTCTGGAAAAATTGTGCTATCTCTAAGCATTTGTTAAATTAATCGAACCCTAACTTGGTTTAAAAACATACTTACTTAGTATAAATTGCTCTTTATTATGGAAGTGAGTGCCATCTGAACCCAGGTGTAAACCAGAAATGGTTCCAAAACACCCCAAAAATATGCTTTCTAAAATTGATAATATGAAATATTAATATAAATTGAGAGTTTTCCCAGTATAGGAGTAATTCCCTGGGAGTGACTTAGGAGATTTAGGCCATCATTAGCAGCATAAGAGCTAACACACTGAGGTAATAATGACTAAATGGCACCCTGAGTTATTAACACAATTTCTGAAAAGGCCTGGCTCACCACAAGGATATGGGTATCAAATGAGGCAAATTTGGCTCCATAAAACTTTGCACATACTGCATGTTTTTAATGCTTAGGGTTTAAAAAAAGCTGTCTGTACATGTGGCTTAGTATCTGGGCATGCCTGATATATTTGTTTTTCTATGTCTTCTTCAGTGAATTATAACAAACTTAGTCAATTTAAACAACACAAATTTATTATTTTACAGTTCTGCAGGTCAGAAGACTGACACAGGTCTCACTGGGTTAAAATCAAGGCATTAGCTGGGCCACATTCCTTTCCGGAAACTCTAGGGGAGACTCTGTTTCCTCAATTTCTTCAATTTCTAAAGGCCTTGGCTCATGGCTCACTCCCTGCATCTCCAAAGCCAGCAATGCCACATCTCTCTGATCCTTCTATCTATCTCCCCTTGACTGCAGACAGGAAAGGTTTTCTACTTTTTGGAACGTATGTGATTAGACTGGGCCCACCTGAATAATCCAGGATATTCCCCATATCAAGATCTTTTACATTAATCACATCTTCAAAGCCCCCTTTGCCATGTAAGCTAACATATACACAGATTCCAGGGATTGCAGTTTGGACATCTTTGCAGTCTGCCGACCACATCTGGCATTGGAGAGTGGGCTATCACATACATACAGCTCTAGGCCTTCTGAGAGCCCTCTTTCACCCAGCATTTAAAGAAGATGGGAACTTTTAAGAGTTTCCCTGCACTATACATCCTGTCAACTTTTTCTTCCTCCTGTAAAATAAACCATTTGAACTAAACATGAGCTACTCTTCTAGCATCGAAGGCTGGGATGTCTTAAATTTGTATGAACTGAACTTTGTGCACTGCTTCATTTTTTTTTTAATACTGCTTCTTTTTTTCTCTCTCTTTTTAGGCAATATATTTTTTCTGAATAAATTTTTTTTCCCAATTTATTTTACCCTTTGTCCCTCCTGTTATTTTTTTTTCCTCCATATATATTTTTTTTACTCATCTGTCCATACCCTGGATAAAAACAGCATCAGACACAAGGTTTCCATAATCACACAGTCACATTGTAAACGTTATATCTTCATGAATCAAGACTATTGGAACACAGCTCAACAGTTTCAGGTACTTGCCTCCAACCACTCCAATACATCAGAAACTAAAAAGGGATATCTCTATAATGCATAAGAATAACCTCCAGGATAACCTCTCCACTCTGTTTGAAATCTCTCAGTCATTGGCACTATATTTTATATTTATTTACATTTCTCTCTTCCCCATTTTGGTGAAGAAGGCTCTCTCAATCCCTTAATTGTGCACTGCTTCTTGACAAATTTGGATGATTCAGATTTCAAGGAATGTTAAGAATTAAAAAGGGCAAAATAGGAAAAGAGGAGAAAAGTATTATCCAGATCATGTTGTTACCTAGTCCTGTGTTTTCTGCTCTGGCCAGTCCCCACATACAGTATTGTGTTCATTTTGCAGGGTTGCTTATTAATGGAGTGGCTGACAGATTGGAGTGAGTCTAGAGGACAGCAGGCAAGATTTTCAGGGGTAGCTGATTTGAGAAATGGTGTAAGGAACAATAAAATTAAGTTTACCTTAGAGGGCAGAAAATTGGAGAATGAAGAAGTAGGAGAACATGATAATTGTCTGCAAATATTTGCCCTTGTTGAAGAAAAGTGAATCCTATTCTGTGTAGCTCTAGAGGGCCTAGACTGGGTCAGTGGAAGGCATTGCAAGGCTGACTATGTGAAGACATTTTCCAACAGTAAGATCTCAAGCAAAATGGAAGCAGTTTCTTGTGAGGCCATTAATTCTGTATGATTAGACCATAAGACTAGACAAGAGATACAGAAGAAGTAAATTCTCCTGTGGTGGTAGTTTTATATGGTATTCTTCAAGGTTTTTTTTTTTTTTTTGCATGGCAGGCACCGGGAATCAAACCCGGGTCTCCGGCATAGCAGGCAAGAACTCTGCCTGCTGAGCCACCATGGCCCACCCATTTCTGAAGATTTTGCCTAACACCAAAACTCTTGAAATTTTATGAATTTGGTTATTGAGATATTATTCCCATTTTTATTAAAAAATATAGAGTAAGAAGATAATTTTGTTAAAGAATGTGTGATTTAGTTTATAACTACTGAAGAATTTCCATTAAGCAAGGGAAGATAAATTTGGGAATACAAAAGCAAAGGAAATTTCTGAATATTTTAAGAAAGAGTTGGCAATGCATTGTTCTTGGGATAAGGAAGTAGCCCACATCCTTGATTTATAAACTGCATCAGTGGAGTCCTAGGGTCCTCCTGAAAGTACCAAGAATGCTTGGTAGGGGGGATGAAAAGGAAGAGAAAGAGCAGGGATAAGAGGGAAGGTTAGGGGTTGGGGTCTACCATTCTCTATGTCAACCTGCCTTCAACTACAGTAGCACCACTTTAAGATTCTTCAGAAAGCTTCCCTCCGGGGTGGGGGTGTAAAATATTTTGTTTTTAAAAATAAAGAAATGAAATCACTGATCTCAAGGAATAATCAGACACAGGAGTAAAGGATTTGAAATGAAACAAATCTAAAATATTGTCTTCCAAAATTCATAGGTTTATTCACTAAATTGATTATTTTTAAATTTGTGAAAATGTCTACATATCTCCATGTCTTTAAATTCCACCACTGGATACAGCTTTGTGGCATGGCCTGATGGAGATAGAGCACATTCATTTTTAACATTTTGACCATGATCAAACTGTATTCCAAGAAACTCCCGAGACATGCCTTGTGGAACCCTGAGGCTTCACACAACTTAGATTAAAAACCTGATGCTCTAGAGTATGTTGCCTTTAGCTAAATTCATTCTAACAATTCCTAAGCATATAGTAGCCAATAACAAGAAACTTTCCCAACTTTTTAAAATCAAAACTTCTAAAAAGACAATGGTATTTAGGTTACCAGGAGAGAGAAAAAGGATAGAGAATGGGCATATAATGCTTAAGGTATACAAGTTTTAATAAAGTTGACGGTAAGTATTTGGAAATGGATGGAGGTGATAGTAGCACAATACTATAAGTGTATTAACAGTGTTGAGTGTGAGTATGGTTGAAAGAGGAAGTCTAGGGATGTGTATGTCACTAGAAAAAAAGCTAGAGGATTTAAACATGGGACTGTAACATAGCGGAACATGTTGCGGATGCTGACTGTGGCTAATTGTACAAATATAAGGAAGTTATTACATATCTTGGGAAAAAAACAAAGCTTGCAACACAGAGCACAAAAAGCTAAGCACACTAATAAAGGACTTGAAAGATATTGATAAGGAAAGGACTCACAATCCAAAAAAGTAAAATTAGCAAAGGCCACATTACAGACAGTTAATGAAAAAAGGGAATACAAATCACATTTAAACATAAAAAGATGGCAAACTTTACTTTTTTTTAACCTATCCAAGTGACAACATATACAAAATTTGATAGCTCTATGTTTGTAAGTCTGTGGAAACAGGAACTCTGAGATATTCTTACATGATCTTCCAGAGGGCCTTTGACAGTACTGATCAAAATTCCAATGACTATTTTCCTTACCTTAGCAAACCTAATTCAGAGGATTTCTTCTATAAATATACACATATATATGAAAAGATATATGCATGAGGTTATTCACTGCATCACTGTTTATAATAAAACAAGACTGGAAAAACCTTATTATCTATCATCAGAGGGCTGGCTAAATAAATTATGGACAACCATACAATGAAACAATGTACAGCTGTAAAAATCAATTCAGTAGGTTTGCATACACTGATATAGGAAAAATCACTAGCAAATATTTCAGGCAGAAAAAGCAAAGTGCAAATAATTGCACAGATTATTCTACTTTTATGTGAATTGTCTCAAAACAGACATATTCATGTTTGCTTTTATATGCATCAAGCAAAAATGAAACAATACATACACATGCAAACTTAAAAATGTGGTTATTTGTGATTAACGGGAATTAGGCAAATAGGGGCAGCAGTGGTAGGAGATATTTTATCATACAATATTTTCATTTTCTCTAACTCTATGATTATGTTATCTTTTCAAAATTAAACTTATCACATATTTTAAATAGAAAACTTCTGACAAGCTTAGGAGATTCAACCCAAACTACTTTTTAAGGAGTCTAAAAGTAAAAAAAGAGTTGAGACCAATGAAAACTGTTATATTAAAAATAATAAAATCATAATTCCCTGGAGGTGAATGAAAAGTTAAGTTTATCAGCCTCTCCAGTCAATGTGAGTATAATGGGAATTATGAGTGATCATTAAATTTAATTCTGAACTTTTGGGCAACCAAAGATGAATAGAAAAAAATGTGTTATGCAATTCTTTTCATCTGAGAAAATGAAGTCTACTATATTTTTTATAATCTATTCAATTTTTCATAACCTACTAGATTTTCTAGCAATGGAAACATTATTTTTATGAAATTTTAAGAAGGAGCTTCCTTCTTCTTGAGATATTAACATACCATGTAATGATTCATATTAAATAAATATAAGCTATTTTTACTACCTAAAATAGTTCTACTTTAGATAATAAAAGTAGTTAACATTTATTTAAATCTTACTATGAGTCATGCAGTGTTAAATGTTTTTCCTAATTTGTATCTGCACAGTAACTTAATATCACGTTTATATAAACAAGGAAAGTGAGGCTTAAAAGTTAGGTGACTTGACCAAGGATACATGGCTATCATGCGAAGGAGTAAAAAGCTGAAGAGACAGCCAGACTCCAGACACGATGCTGCTGACCGCCAGCACCACTGCCACTACTCACTCAGGGAAGTGTTTTCACAAGGCAATTCGGGAAAGTCTGGCTCAAAGAAAGTGAAGGTCAAAGTGGGGACTTTCTCATGATCCGGTTCAGACTTGGAATCTGTATTTTAAAAACTTATTCAAATATTCTGATGTAGCTGGTGCAAAGATCAAAATTGGAAATGATTCTGTTAAACTTTCTTCCATAAATATGATATCATTCATTTAGGATTACGAAAAGAGGCAAATAGCAATTACTTCAAGAACTCACTCCCATTAGAACCTGGAGTGCAGCTATTTTAGGTTGCCTTCCAAAAAAACAGGTTCATTTGCTTTGACTATGACACTCTCACTTGGCAAGGTCAACATTCTCTCTCTATATATATTATTGCAGAGTTGTTTCACTCATCTGGAGAGCCTTCTTAACAACTTTCTCTCCACAGGTATAGAACTGTAATAGATTTGTGTGGCATGGAGAAGACACAGACTTTGACCTTGAGAAGTTATAGAGTTGTCATCCTAAGATTTGCATACTTGAAACAATTAAAAAAAACATAAAAGACACTGCATAATCAGTGATTAGATTGTGTGGCACAACTCAGCTAGTTATGAGAAATCAGGGAAGGAATGTGGTGAGGCATAGTAAGAGAAAGCTTTACAAAGTGATGGGTCTTGAGTTAGGTCTAAAGGTTAGAAGAGAAAGAGAGAGGCCATATTTAGGAGGTGATATAAGAAGCTGAGAAAATATTGAGAGAAGTAATATTTTCAGGCAGTAGTCAAGAAATCCACAGAAGGTTCATATGAATTTTTTTTCATTCATGCAGTATTTGATTCTTGTTTTGATAACTTATATGTATACACTCTGCTAAACACTATGCAGAACACAAAGAAGAGTAAGACTCCTTACCCTTATTGCCTGAAAATAAAGAGTTTACTTTCAGCTGGAGTAAGATTTGTGTGTGTTGAGAATGGGGATGGCATTATGTTAGAAGGAATAACGGGAGCAGAAGTAAGGAAATTCAGTGCTGATGAGCAATACTGAATGTGGAGGGAAATATAATAGGCATCTGAGGACATAAACTTGGGAAATGAGACTGGAAAGATATTTTGGTCCAGGTTGTGGAAGATTTAAAATGCTATAATTTAGGCATTATTATATACAGCGAGAAACATAATGAAGGCAGAAGACAGTGTTTCAGTTTGCTAAAGTTGCTGGAATGCACATGCTAGGAATGGACTGGCTTTTTTTTTTATTAATTAAAAAACTTAACAAAAGAACATTAAGATATCATTCCATTCTGGACTGGCTTTTACAAAGGGGATTTATTAGGTTACAAAGTAAAGTTCTTAGCCCATGAAAATGTCCATATTAAGGCACCAACAAGAGAATGCCCTCATGCAAGAAAGGCCTATTGAGTCTGAGGTTTCTCTTTCACATGGGAAGGCATATGGTGGTAACTGCTGTCCTCTTGCAGCTTCTGGTTTGAAATGGCTCTTTCGGCATCTCCAAGTGTCCGTGTTCTCTCCAAAATGTCCCTCTCTTAATGGACTCCAGTAAGCAGATTAAGACCCACCTTCCACATCTCCATGGAAACAACCTAATCAAAAGGTCTTACCCATACCTGGGTTTGCCCTCACAGATTGGATTAAAAGAACACAGTTTTTCTGGGGTACATAATTGTTTTAAACCAGCCCAGACAGATAATGATTTTAAGCTGAAGTAACCTAAAAATAGCCCTTTGGGATTAAAGGCTAACTAAAGGAACAATAAAGCAACATTTATGAAAATTAAAATGGAGGGTGGATTAAAAAGGATGAAAAGATAATAAAGTGAGGTTGGGGAAAATGTCTAGGAGGCAACAGGGAGAGTTGAACCAACATGGGAGCAACTGGACTGAAATTAAAAGGATTTATATTGGAAGCATTTGGCCAATTAAAATAAGCACCTTTCTGGAAGCAAAACCATGAATTGTGAGCCCAATCTTAAAAATCAAAGGTCCACATACTCTGCCTAGGATATATGCCAACAGAGTAACACTATGGTGAGAGTCCATCCTATCTGTTACATTTTTTCCATATTTGTAATGAATCGCCTTCTGAGGTCTTCCACATTTCACAATTGTTTTGAGTTTTTAACTCACTAAATCTTTTTCACTAGGTTACATTTGAATCTGAAAAACAAGTTGGAGAGTCACACTCTTTATTGCATGTTTTTATAAAACAATGGTAACAGAATTATGGTGATTCAAATCCAGTGGGAGGGCAGAAATGGATCCCCTGTAAGAACCTGCATGAATTGTCATAGATGGAAGCATTTTTTCAGGAAAAAATACAGACTTTGATGATGGTCCTACAGTCTGTGCAAGATCTCACAGAAGAGGAAACACACGTTAACCACAGTGCCTGCGTTATCCTTGGCAACAAGACCAGAGGTCTAGTAACAGGTCCCGGCAAAGAAAATGAATTTAAGCAATGGATTCAACCTAGTTTAGCTAATGGATTATAAATTGGACAGGAAGTCCTAAAGGGGTCAAAGGCAAAATAGGAATTTTAGACATTTTGAAACTGTACAGCAAATTGAAGCCTAGAGTTATAGTCAATTCCATATGTTCTGAAGCCTAAAGGAAAGCACTGCAGGTCGGCATGGGTTGTTCCTTTCTCTTTCTGTGAGCCAGGACCAGAGATGACTCACAGGAGCTGCTGGTGGATATGGAGAGAGAGATGGAAACAAGTGGAAGCACAGCATTCATTTTTAGAGTTAATGGAAAATGTTCAAAGTCCCCACTGTAGGGAAACAAACAAACATAAAATTAAGAAGGGCCTGAGAATCATTCCAGTACTAACATGAAGACCAAGGCAAATTGACGTACAGATAGTATTTACATAGGTTGATCAGAGAAAGTTTTAGTGCCAATAGAAGGTTGACTTGTTTTGCCCTGGTCACCACTGGCACTGCAATCTGTAGTAGACTGTAAGAATGAAAAGATCTATTCTCTGGAAATGTGTCTGTTTCTTTATGTTTATTTCTTTCACTTAGGGCTTTGTTTAGTTTTCCTGATACTTTTCTTGTGAATTTCCCCTTGAAAATTTTCCGCCTTGTGATTAGAAAGCCGGAGGGCTCAGGCGAGGTAGTGGCAGCTGCCATCTCAGCTGGATAACTTTCCCTTTTCTTTCTCTCCTTCACCAGCAGCTGATGAGGCAGAGGTTGAAATGGACAGAGAGGTGAACCCCCTGGGGGACAGATAAGACAGCTATGAGCATTGATTCCTCCCTGCCTGGAGCATTCTCACTGTAAGGTTACAGTTCCTTTTAAAATACATTTATGTATATTGTTACAAATATGCAAAGCTAGTGAAGTCATCAGTAGATACTATAAAGTTACTTAGTCTTTAACAGAAAGCAATTATTGCTTTTGAACTTAAGTGTACAAATAAGCCGTACCTAAAATAGCCTAAGATATTACACTTAAACTACATATAAATGATAATGCTAGAATAATGTGTTCT
The DNA here is from genome assembly GCA_004026745.1 of Myrmecophaga tridactyla. NCBI lineage: Eukaryota > Metazoa > Chordata > Mammalia > Pilosa > Myrmecophagidae > Myrmecophaga > Myrmecophaga tridactyla. The sequence goes on along the minus strand of PVIY010010926.1, from coordinate 8,532 downwards.
AACAGTACACTTTGCCTTTAGCAAATTGCATTCCAACATATTTATTTCAGATTTTATAATGTGCTGAGCAGGAACAAATCTCCCTGGGCACTCTATGGCCCAAAGCACAAAACATATTGAAAACTCATTGAAAATAGTATCTCATTTTCTTTCCTTCACCTGTTGTACAGTGTTGATATGCACCTCCTTGCAACTCAGAAGCAGCTACATTTTAGTATTAGTGAGAGATGATAGATAGTTATTTCTACATGCTGGGTGGATTGGATTTTACTCTCGTTAATGTAGCCAACTCCCACTGATCTCAATGGGAGAGTTGCCTGAAAGATGGTAGTAGAATTAAACCTTGTAGTTTATAAAGAAACTTAAGATTGTTTTATCAAATAGATTCTTGTTCTATTCTATACTGTTATGAGTTTTCCATGCACTAACTCTCACTGAGTTTAGAGGGGATGCTCATATGGAAAAGATAGGGACAAGCTGGAGCAAACTAAAGATCTAGCCAATATCATTATGCGTGAAGGAGCAAACATTAATGTTTTTATTTAAAGAGCAGAATCTAGTGCATGTATTGACTGTTTACTCCACCGAGAAATAAAATATTGAGATATCAATCTTGTAGCTTTGTGTAAGCTGAGGTTTATGGAATGGGGCTAAGCCAAGCTGATATTGCCAGATTTATTTTGCATATAACCTTTTTAATCCTACAAATATGAAATGCAACATTGAAAGTAGTCGCTATTCAATAAAGATTCTCTATTGCTTAGAGAAATAGTCCATAAATATGATATTCTTTCTTAGGCAAGATAATACTACTAAAGCCCCCTGAGACTCATGCAGCTCACACCTTTCAGCACAGCTTCTTAAAATAATCACATAAGACCTAATAATGAAAATAACACTATGTATCAATACAATCAATAAAAATGCCATGGAATTTTATATGCTATTCCCTTGCTGGTGGAGGGGACATAACCATGATTTTTAGGATGGTATAAAGTGGTAAAGGGATTCAAGAAAGAACATAAGAATACATCATCTGAAAATGAAATCAGAACACTATGTTGGTGTCAACAAGGGAAAGAGAGCTTTATGACACCATTTATATCCATCTCAAAAGGGGATATTACAAAAATACCAAAGGGAAAGGGTTGTGAGAAGCTGGCAGAGTAGGAGTCTCCAGGAATCAATCCCTCCATCAAAACAACCATTGAACTAACAGGAGCTGTCCAAATCAACTAATTAGAAATCTGAAGTCTAGTGAATACTGTGCAGCACCCAGGAAGGAGCTAGAGGAGGAAGCTGAGATATTGTAATAAATACCAATGTGTTTCACCTCTTTTCATAAGCTGCCATTCTTTGACCTCAGTCTCATGGAGGGCAGCAGTGGTGACTGGATCTCAGTCTCCTAGCACAACTTGCTGATGCCAGGGTAGGATGTAAAAACCTATTCCTCCAAATTCAGGGAGAACATGGTCTAATCACCTTTCAACAGCTCCTTCAGATCAAATCAGAGCTGGCTCTGCAAGTAACCATTGCTCCAACTCCCCTCAGGCAAAGGTGGGAGAGGAATCTTAAAGTCAGTAACCTTCCTCAAAAACTACAAAAAAAAAAAAAACCCCACAAAAAACAGTTAATGGGCTGCATTCACTGGACAAGTGCTGAATCAAGAAAACAGCTTTAAAAGCCAAAGGAAACGCCTGTTTTCCTTGTTTATCACTACCTCACACTCTCCACAATGTGGGAAGGAGCCATTTGATGCTCCCATTGCGGGTCCCTGGCTCTGTTCCAGAAGGAGCAGAGTGGCTCTTGTGCACAAACTGGGATGCATGTATGGAAGCGCCAGTCTATCTGGTGGAAGACTGAGAGACTGAGCCAGGGAACTTGCCTCCACCTCGCCCTCCCAGAGTTTGTCCTGAGAACATAGAAGCCCTGTACAGACAGCTAGGACATTTCAAGAAACAAGTTAAGTTCTAGTATAATTATTAAAATGTGCTTATCATCAATTGTAACAAAAGTTTCAAAAGTGTTCGTGGTTGGGTGGTATATGGAACCCTGAATTTTATGCATGATTGTTCTATAAACTTACAACTTCTCTATTAAAGAAAAAAAAAACTGATGCAATTAAGTTAAAGTGTCCTGGGGCAAAGGTCAACCTGCATTAAGTCACTCAAAAGAGCACCCAGGAGGAGGACATGTCTATTTCAAAGGGAGTAGAGAAGAGCTTCACTTGAATTCTTGTAAACTATAAACAGGGATTCATAAGGCCTCTTGCAAGCCCAAGCCCAGAAAAAAAAAGCAGATTTCAGGAATTCAGTACCAAGTAAACTCAGATAAGACAGAGAGGACCCTCACTACATTTGCATTTGTTTGATCTTTTTGATAGGAGGGTGAAGCTCTGAAGGAGACCACCAGCTAATGCAGAGCAATTTGCAAAATCAATGAAAGGTGTTTTTTTTCTTTTTGGTTTATTTGATCTTATTAGCTCCTGACATTCAAGAAAATCCGTCTTCACTATTTGGATACAAAACTTAAGGAACAGACTGTGCAAAGATTAATTCCAGAGTTAACACTTTAAAATATTCAAATGTGCAATGTGTAAAAAATAATTACAAGAATAACAAAGAAATAGGAAATGATGGCCCATCAAAAGGAACAAGAGAAAAATCCTGAAAGCATCAATGAAGAATAGTAGAGTTCAGACTTATCAGATGAAACTTTAAAAAATAATCCTCAATATGCTCAAGGTAATAAAGGAAAACAATATATGAACAAAATGGGAATATTTTTGAGATTCTCAATAGGAACAAACAGAAATAATGGAATTGAAGAACACAATACAGAAATGAAAAATCTCATAGACAGTTTCAGTAACAGACTGGAGTTGCAAAAGAAAGAATCAGTGATACTGAAGATAAGACAACCAAAATGTTTCAGGCTGAAAAGCAAAAAGAAAAAAATAAAATAAAAAAGAATGAACAAAACCTAAAAGACCTGTGTGACACCCATCAAGTACCAATATATGCATTTTGGGAGTCCCAGAAAGAGGAGAATCATTAAATTAATGAAGACATGGATATGCACATTCAAGAAGCCCAATGAGCCCCAAACAGGACAAACTCAAAGAGAATCATGCCTAGACACATAGTAATCAAAGTATCCAATGCCAGAAAAAGGGAGAGTTCTGAAAGCTTCAAGTGAAAAGAAACATGCTATATGCAAGGGAGTCACACTAAGGTACCAAGTTCTCATAAGAAACCAGGGAGGCAAAAAGACAGTAGAATGAAATATCAAAAGTAATGAAAGACAACAGCTGCCAAACAAGAATGTTATATCCAGCAAGACTTTTTAATTCAAAAGTGATAGAGAGGGTACACAGGTGGTAAAAACTCACCTTCCATGGGGAAGACCTGGGTTCAATTCCTGGACCATGCACCCAAGATGAAAAATAAAAAGAAAAGTGACAGGGAGAGTAAGACATTCCCAGATAAAAAAAAAAAACTGACGTACTTTTAATGACCAGACAAGCATTGCCAAACAGAATTCTTCAGGCTGAAAGGAAAGGAAAATAGACAGTGGATCAAAGAGGCATAAAGAAATATAGCATTCCCATAAAGGTAACCATATAGATAATTATGAATGCCAGAATTACTAGATGGTATACTTTGGTATGTACACCCACATCTTACTTCTTACATATACTAAAATGCAAATGCATAAAAAGCAATGATAAATTCATAGCTTTGGACATACAATGTGTAAAGATATAATTTATAACAAGTACACAAATAGTGGAGTACAGGGGAGTATAGAAAGAATATATGTCTATGCTATTGACATTAAGGTGGTATCAAATTAACTAAATTTCTTATAGATTTAAGGTGTTAAATTTTAACACTAGGGATATCAAAAAGAAATACATGAAAAATATATTCAGAATGAAATGAGAAGGGACTCAAAATGGTACAATATGAAAATCCAAATAAATATGGAAGTAGGCACTTATGGATGAATTGAAGGTATAGGACTTATGAAGACACAATAGTAAAATGGAAGAATAAAGTAGTGTATTATCAGTAGTTACTTTAAATGTAAACAGATTACATTCTCCAGTCAAAAGACAGAGATTGGCAAAATGGATTTTAAAAAAAATAACATGAAACAACTAACTACATGGTGTTTACAAGAGACTCACTTTATTTTTTTAAATATTTGTATGGAGAAATCTTCACACATACACAGTTCACTCATAGTATATGGCTCACAATATCATCACATAGTTGTGTATTCATCACCATGATCACTTTTAGAACATTTGTGTAGAGACCCACTTTAAATTCAAAGACATAAGTAGGTCGAAAGTGAAAGAATGGAAAAAATATACCATACAAGTAGTAGCCAAAAGAGAGTTAGGGTAGCTACACTAATATCAGACAAAATAAACATTAAATCAAAAACTGTTATGAGGGACAAATGTCAAGGTGTACTGATAAATGAGTCAGTTCAATAAGACATAGTAATTATAAATAAATGCACCTACTAGCAGAGACCCAAAATACATGAGACAAATATTGACAGATTTGAAGGTACAAAAAGTTGTTTCTACATTAATGGTAGGATATTTCACTATATCACTTTCCTTAATGGATACAGTAGCTAGAGAGAAGACCAGCAAGATAAAAGAAGATTTGAATGATACTCTAAACCAACCAGACAACATATATAACACTTTACCGAACAATAGCAAAATATACATCTTCCTCTTGTGCACATGGGCCATTCTTCAAGAGATATCATATGTTAGTTCACAAAGCAAGCTTTAAAAAATTAAAAGCTATTGAAATCACGCAATGTATCTTGTCCAGCCACAATGGAATGAAACTACAAATCAATAACAGAAATGAAAAATTCATAGATATGTGGTAAACAGTATACACTTAACCAATGGGTCAATGAAGAAATCACAAGAGAAATAGGTAATTTTTTGAAAATGAAAACACAACATTGCAAACTTATGAGATGAAGCATTGATAGTGCTGAGAAAGACATTTATAGAACTAAATGTTTACCTTAAACAGAAGGGAAATGTCAATTCAGTGACTCAACCTCAAAATTGGAGCATTTATATTAAGAAGAGCAAACTAAACTCAAAATTAGCAGAGTGAAGGAAATATATATTAGAGCAAGAATAAATGAAATAGAGAATTAAAAAATATAACAGCATCACCAAAATAAAATTGTGGTACTTTGAAAAGGTCAGTGAAACCTATGGAAGGTTTAGATAGCCCAGCAAAGAGAAAAAAGAGAGAGGACAATTAAAATCAGAAATGAAAAGGATGACAATACTACAGACCATATAGAAATATAAAGAACTATAAAAGGATACTGTGAAGAAGTGCTTGCTAACAAATTAGATAATCTAGATGAAATAGAAATTGTGCCAGTTTGAAGCTATTATGTACCCCAGAAAAGCCATGTTATAATCCTTATCCTATCTTGTGGGGGCAGCTTTTTCATTTAATCTTGATTCAATATTGCAGGGCAGAAACTTTTGATTAGAACATCTCCATGGAGATGTGGCATGTCCAATTGTGGGTGTGGCCTTTTGATTAGAGGGAGATGTGACTCTATCCATTCAAAGTGGGTCTTGATTAGTTTCACTGGAATCCTTTAAAAGAGGAAACATTTTGGAGAAATGACAGAGTCAACAGAGATATGGATCTTTGGAGATACTTGGAGCCCAGCAGATGTTGCCATGTGCCTTCTCATGGGAAGTTAAGCAAGCCAGAACAAGGAGAGAGCCGAGGCAAGCAAAGAGATAAAGCCAGCCCCAGAGAAACAAAGTGAGGAAGCTCCACAGGAACAGTGGCTGAAAGCAACAGAGTCCAGGAGCAAGGTGCCAGCCATATGACTTCCCAGCTGACAGAGGTGTTCCAGACAGCATCCTCTCTTCTTGAGTGAAAGTAACCTTTTGTTGGTGCTTTAGTTTGGACAGCTTCTTGGCCCTAAAACTGTAAATTTGTAACTTATTAAATTCCATTCTTAAAAGCCATCCCATTTCTGGTATATTGCATTCCAGCATCTTAACAAACTAATACAGAAATACTCCTGGAAACACAAAAACTACCTTCTCTTACTCAAGAAGAAATAGAAGATGTCAATGAATCAATACCTCATAAGGAGACTGGATCAGCAATCAAACACCTCCCAACAAATAAAAGCCCAAGACCATATGGATTCACAGGAGAATTTTACTGAACATTTCAAGAAGAATTAAAATCAATCCTGTTCAAATCCTTCCAAAAAAAAAATTGAAGAGGATTGAATACTCCCTAACTCCCAAGACCAGATAAATATACCAGAATAAAAAAATTTTGCAGGCCGATTACATTCTTTATGAATGTTGTATTGGTTTGAAAGGATGTATGTCCCCTAGAAAAGCCATGTTTTAATCAAAATCCCATTTCGTAAAGGCAGAATAATCCCTATTCAATACTGTATGTTTTAAACTGTAACAGATCATCTCCTTGGAGATGTGATTTAATTTAGAGTGGTTGTTACGCTGGAATAAGTGATGACATGTCTCCACCCATTTGTGTGGGTCTTGATTGGTTTACTGGAGTCCTATTAAAGAGGAAACATTTCGGAGAATGAGAGACTCAGAGAGAGCAGAGAATGCTGCAGCACCATGAAGCAGAGAGTCCACAAGCCAGTGACCTTTAGAGATGAAGAAGGAAAATGCCTCCTGGGAGCTTCATGAAACTGGAACCCAGGAGAGAAAGCTAGCAGATGATGCCATGTTCGCCATGTGCCCTTCCAGCTGAGAGAGAAACCCTGAACTTCATCAGCTTTCTTAAACCAAGTTATATTTCCCTGGATGCCTTAGATTGGACATTTCTATAGACTTGTTTTAATTGGGACATTTTCTCAGCCTTGGAGCTGTAAACTAGCAACTGATTAAATTCCCCTTTTTAAAAGCCATTCTGTTTCTGGTATATTGCATTCTGGCCACTAGCAAACTAGAACAAATGTAAATGCAAAATCCTCAGGAAAATACTAGCAATCTGAATCTAATAGTACATCAGAAGTATTATATACCATGATCACCTGGAATATATCCCAGGTATGTAAGGCTGGCTCAACAGAAGAAAATCAATTACCGTAATACAACATACTAACAGAAAAAAGGTAAAACAAAGCAAAATATAATCATCTCAATTAATGCAGAAAAGGCATTTTTTTACAAAACCAACACCCATACTTAATAAAAAACACCTAGAAAGCTAGCAATAGAAGGAAACTCCCTCAACATGTTAAGGGCACATACAAAAAACCCACTGCTAAATTCAAACTCAATTTTGATATCTTTTCCTCTAAGATCACTGATAAGACAAGGATGTACACAATCACTGTCACCACTATTATTCAACATTTTACTGGATGTTCTATAAGAGCAATTAAGCAAGAGAAAGAAATAAAAGTAATCCAAATTGGGAAGGAAGACATGAGACTTTCCCTATTTGCAGATGATATGATCCTATTTAAAGCAAATTTTGAAAAAACAGAACAAAACACAACAAAGCTTCTAAAACTAATAAATAAATTCAACAAAATGGTGGGACACAATATCCACAGGCAAAATAAGTAGGGTTTCTATACACTAGTAATGAAAATTCTGAAGAAAAAAATCAAGAAAAAAAATTCACTCTCAAAAGCAACTAAAAGAATAAATTTTCTAGAAATAAACCTGACCAAGAATGTAAAGGACCTGTACATGGAAACTACAAAACATTGCCCCAAAAATCAAAATGCAGATAAGTGGAAGGACACTCCATAGTCTTGGATTAGTGGATTAAATATTGTTAAGATAACAATTCTACCAAAGCAATTTACAGATTCAACTCAATTCCAAAGAAAATTCTAACAGTCTTCATTGCCAAACTGGAAAAACCAATCATCAAATTTATATGGAAGGGTAAGGGGCCATGAATAGCCAATACTATCTTGAAAGAGAAGAATGAATTTGAAGGGCTCACATATCATTATCTCAAAACTTATTACAAATCACTGTAACCAAAACAACTGTGGCGCAAGGGCAGACATATAGACCAATGAAATAAAACTGAGAATTCAGAAATCAAACCTTATGTTAAAGGTCAACTGAGTTGTAATAAATGTGTCAATTCTACTGAATGGGTAATAGCATCTTCAACAAAAGGTGTTGGGAAAACTGTATGTCCAAAAGCAAAAGAATGAAAAAAGGATGGCTACATCTCACACCAGATGCAAAAATTAACTCAAAATGGTTCAAAGATCTAAATATAAGAACCAGGTCAATAAACTCAGAAGAAAATGTAAGGAAGTATCTTCACAATGTTGTATTAATCAACGGTTGCTTAGACTTTATACCCAAAACATGCTGTAAAACAAAAAATATGTAATGGGACCTCATCAAAATTCAAAACTTCTCTGCATCAAAGGACTTTACCATGAAAGTGAAAAGACAACCTACTCAATCAGAGAAAATATTTAGAA
>PVIY010010925.1:0-67078 GCA_004026745.1 Myrmecophaga tridactyla | reverse complement strand
CGCTGAATCTGGAGACTGCCCAGTCTCCGTAGCAACCGCCGGGAAAACCCCCGTTTTGTCCCCTTTCCTCTTTTCCGGTTAGCCCACTAAGCGACTTCTGACTTGCCCGATTTCGTGTGAGCTGGGGGCTATTTTTCGTAATCAGAATTTGTCTATTAATGCCGTAATTGGCACTTGGTTGGACTCAATCCCTGCTACTGTTTCCTTTCTCTCCGCGAATCCGCCTATGGGGGAGGGGCGCCGGGCGCCGGCCGCCGGCCGCCGCGGCTTTGGGGAACTCACAGGTCGGGCGAGTGCGCGAGTGCGGTCGTTTGGATTCAATTTCTGCTACTGTTTCCTTTCTCTCCGCGGAGCCGCCTATGGGGGAGGTGCGCCGGCCGCCGCGGCTTTGGGGAACTCACAGATCCGGCGAGTGCGCGAGTGCATCAAATGCAATCTTAACAAACTTATTTTCAAATTCTCAGCACTAATAAAGAATAATATCTAAAAATATAAAGGTAAGAAGGTAGAAAATAATCCAGAAATAAGTCTTCAAGACTTTAGCTCAATGCTCTGAGTCTCCGACAAGTATTTGGATATTTCAATAATGGATCAAAATGTGTTTATAACACTTTTTAAACAAAGTAACTCATTTAAGAAACAGATTTTAGTGACTATGTCACTAAACACAGTTCATTTGCTGGAACCATTTTAAAGATTAGTGACTAACAGAAAATATCTTTTCTCCTCAACTGAAAAGCATTATAAAGCATATAATAGTGCTGACATATCAGGGTATGCTAATATGTGGATGGTAACTTTTGATTAGATGGTTTCCATGGAGTGTGTCTCTATCCATTCAAGACAGGGTCACTTATTGAAGTCCTTTGAAAGAGAACCATTTTGGAAAAAGCTTGAGAGCCAACAGAGCCACCAGAACCAACAGAGCTCACACAGCTAGAAATCTTTGGAGCAGAAGGAAAATGGCCCCAGGGGAGCCTTATGAAATGAGGAGAGAAAGCTAACAGTCACCATGAGCCCTCCCAACTGAGAGAGAAACCCCAAACATCATGGGCTTTCCTGAGCCAAAGTATCCTTAGATTAGACATTTTTATAGCTTTGCCTTAATTTGGACTTTTTCACAGCATTAGAACTGTAAAGTGGCAACTTAATAAATTCTCCTTTCTAAAAGCTATTCCATTTCCTGGTATAATGCATTCCAGCAGCTTTTACAAACTAATGCAGATTTTGGTGCCAGAAAAGTGGGTGCTGCAGTTTGCAAATTCCAAACATCTTGGAACGGCTTTTTAAATGGATAAGGGGCAGATTTTGGAAGAGTTGTGATAGAGAAGGCCTAGAATGCTTTGAAGAGACTGTGGTAGAAATGTGGACTCTAAAGATACCACTGATAAGGCCTTAGACAGAAATGGTGCATGTGTTATGGTGTTTTAAAGTGGCAAAGAATCTGGCAAAATTGACCACTGGTTTTAGATGGAAGGGAGATTTTAAAAGTCACAAACTTGAATTTTTAGCAGAAGAGATTTCCAAATTAAATGTAGAAAGCACAACCAGGTTTCTCCTTGCAATTTATAGTGAAATGTGAGAGGAGAGAGATAAGTTGAGAACTGAACTCTTGGGTATAATGAAACCAGAAATCGATGGTCTGAAAAACTCTGGGCCTCCAGAAGAGGAGACCCCAGAGAATAGTGCCCTACATGAGGATTTAACTAAACATGGAACCAGTCAGCCATTTCAGAAAAAGCCAGAATTGGAGATAGAGTTATCCAAGAAATATTTTCGGCAACTCCTTTTGTCTGATGGGAATAATCTGAGCATATTGCATAGAAAACCAACAAAAGTGTTGTAGGATCTGTATAAATGGAAGCACTGCCATTTGGACTAAAAGACTCAGAAAAGGGACAAAGTGAAGGTAAAATGTTTTCAGAGGCAAAACCATGGAGGCTAAGGCCTGAAGTCAAGAAACCTCAGACCAGGAGAGTGGACTCACCCAAGTACTTGGAGTGGGTGAGTTTTGTGTCCCAGGCCTTGGAGAGGGTAGAGGACATTCCTTGGGGATTGGAGAGAGCCTGGCTGCTACCCCATTGTTTTGGAGGAGTTGAGCATGTGCCCTGGAGAAGGCAGAGAGCCCGGGTGTGGCCCTGACGCTTGGAGAGGTGGAACTGAGAAAAAGGTGGTCTCCCCAACGTCCCCCAATGTTGCATTCAGAGAGAGGCGGGCCTCTGCTTAGGCCCTTAGAAAAGGTGGGACTGCCGCTTTCTAAAACCCCAAAGATAAATGACTCTCAGACTTTGAAATCTAATGGCCTTTGCCCTGCAGTTTTCTAGAGCTGTATGGGTCCGGTGGCCCCTATGTTCCTTCCAATTCCTCCCTATGGAAATGGGAATATGTATCCTATGACTGTCCCTCCTTTGTATATTGGCAGCAGATAACTTGTTCTGAGTTTTACAGGTCCAGAGCCCGAGGAGAATTTTGCCTTAGAACAGACCATGCCTGTAGCTGACTTTGATGAGATTTTGTACTGTTTCTGACTTTATATTGTATTTGTATTGTTACTGAAATGGTTTAAGGCTTTCTGATATTGTTATGGAATGAACATATTTTGCATTTGGAAAGAATTTGTCTTTTGGGGGTCCAAAGGGTGGAAAGCACCAGTTTGAAGCTATTATGTACCTCAGAAAAGCTATGTCCTTTAATCCTCATTCTGTATTGCTGGGTGAGATCTTTCTGATTGTTTTCATGGAGATGTGACCCACCCAATTGTGGGTGGCAACTTTTCATGGAGATATATCTCCACCCATTCAAGATGGGGTTGCTAACTGGAGTCCTTTAAGAGGGAACTATTTTGGAAAAAGTTTGAGAGCCGGCAGAGCCACCGGAACCAACAGAGCCCAAGCAGTCAGAGATCTTTGGAGCAAAAGGAAAAGATCCCTGGGAAGTCGTAGGAAATGAGGAGAAAAGCCATGTGCCCTCCCAGCTGAGAGAGAAACCCCAAACATTATCAGCCTTCTTCAGCCAAGATATCTTTTCCTGGATGCCTTAGATTGGACATATTTACAGCTTTGCCTTAATCTGGACTTTTTCACAGCCTTATAACGATAAACTGGCAACTTAATAAATTCCCCTTTCTGAAAGCCATTTCATTTCTTTTAGATTGCATTTGAGCAGCTTTTACAAACTAAAACAATACCCCATCTCATTCCTAAAAGCTTTTAAGACAGCTTATTTAAAACAAAACAAAACAAAACACCTACAACACCTAGTTTTTTGTTTTGCTGTTTTAAGTGAGGAAATTAGGACTAGGAATTGAAGATGGAAAAAATTAACTGAAGCCAGGGTAAAGTTAATACACCAAAATCGATGTGAAACTATAGTTGTTTGAGGTAGGTTCTGGACTTTCTAGCATTTAATACAAAAATCAGTTGGTGTGTCCAATATTTAGCTATAATAACGAGATGCTCTAAAGAAACACCATTCTAGTAACTTAGACCTGAATTAATTAATATGTTTTTACTGAAAAGTTTCAGTTAAGCATTGAAACAAAAAAGTCTTTCTAAAGTTAACCAATTCCCCAAGCATCTGGCTAATTAAAATGTAAAGATGTCAGATCCTGGTCGGATCTCATTATACAATTTAAACAGTGAAGAATGATTCCAAATTCTAGCTGCCAAAAAACAAGTCCAATAGCATTATCTGTAATTAAATGTCATAAGCAGATCCAATGTTTTATCAAAGAAATGAATTTATTTGAATCCACTAACTTTACCCAAAAATCAAGCATTAAGTGGGAAAATAAATGACAATGGGGAAAGGTTTCCAAAATAGAAAGTGTTAACAATAAGTACTGAATAAAGGTACTGAATAAAAAACTCTAAGAAAGGTACAGGTGATAAGTGGTGTACAGTATATGGTTCTTATCATTACCTATAACAAATTATTTGGCATAACAAATTTTGCCAAAACTTTGCTTAAAGCAACCACCATTTTATTATATCTCATGGTGATTCTGTGGGTCAAGAATACAGAAGGGCTTACCTGTGCAATTCTTCTGCTCCACATAGCATCAGCTGGGATCACTCGCATTCAGTTGACAGCTGAACTGGTCTGAATGGTCCAAGACACTTCCCTCACACCTGGCATTGTGCAACATTTTCTGTTAAAAGCATGATGTCAACTGAAATTTCTCCTCAGCTTAACAATATAGATTAGAAAGTGCTATAAAATAAAATTTAAAAAAATGGCCCTCACACTTTTGTGTTTGTGTGGCACTGAAGGCTCTAGCATGGTTAAAATGGCTCAATGCATAGTATTGGGGACATTCTACCCCCTCCCACACTGTCTCCTTCCAAGTCACCTCTCCTAAGGAAAGAGGAGTTGCTAACCTAATTGATATGAGTCCATGATATATTCATTGGGCCATATTTTTACACATGACTGTCGCTGTAGTAACAGGTCAGAAATAATGCATAGTCATTCTTGATTTTCTAGCTGCTGGTGCTAAGCCCTGTAGAGCTTTCCCATTCAGGGGCAGGTCTGTCATCCCTCTTCCTAGCAAGGTGGAAAAATGCACTCAGCTTCCCTAGAGGAAGGCCTACTTCATTATGGGTGGAAGATGTTAGATGGAGACAATGGGAACATACCATTGAATCTTGTTATTTGCAGTAGCTATTTTATAAAACCTCTGCAAACACTGAATTATCAAATACTGAACCACTGATCCTAGGAGATATATGGGGGTAAGTTCCTTTTAACCTCTGGTCACATTTTTGTAATCAATACATAGCCTTTTTATATGTATGCTTCTGTGCAAAGACACCTTACTTAATAGATATCTTTTACAAATTATTAAATGCAATGTTCCTGATAAAACTATTTCAATTATAGCATTTCTGTGCAATAGAATCAATAAAAAAAAGGAAGTGATGGAACAAGTTTCTTCTCTGCCCCATCTTTCTAAAAGTTAAGTCATTTACCTATGGAGAATCAGTGAATTAAAGGTATTAGTGATGATTAATATATTATTCTTTTATTTTGCTTTAAAACAGTTTGTATATGGGGAAGTGTTAAATTCACATAGGATTTAAAATCTGGGTTAATTCAGCAATGCTGTCTTGCTTTTCTGTTCTCATAGTCATGAAAAAAGGAAATTGTTCTGTATTTTTCCTGGGGAAGTAAACTAGGTATTATATAAGCTTTGTATTTATCCTACTCTTCCAATACTGAGCAAGGTAGGGTTGGGTGTAAGCGGTTGTATATTGGATATGAAAAGAAACCACCTAGCTAATCCTTCCAGGAAAGAACTGGATTAACATACTATAGAGTGTGAGGCATCGGGTATTACAAAACCCTGTCTGTCATCCACAGAATTAGCAGGTTGTGATGAGAAGTTGTCCTGTCAATTCCTACCCAATAATGTGACTCAAGACTTAATTTTTTTGTAAGTTTTTTTCTTTTTTCAAGAGTAGTATGTTTCAGATTATTAATACGCCTCACTCCAATCAAGTACATTTTTTTAGGTGTCATGTGAATGGTAATAATCATTAAGCAAGAAAAGTTCATCTTTTCTGGTTCAACTCCGCTCTTCTTGAAACAAACAAAAAAGCAAAACAAAAAATTGATACTAAATCTATGAGGTGATGAGAATCTGCTCCATTGAGCTCACGGAAAACATGTGCCTAAACTGTGGCTTAGTTGTTAAAACCTTAAGAATTTTTCTCAACTTCTATTGCTTCATAGGCACTGCCAGGTGTCTTAGTTTTCCATGATATAATATATAACAAGCAATGGTTTGGCTTAAACAATAAGCATTTTTTTTGTCTCATGCTTGTGAAAGCCAGAAGTCCAAAATCAAGGCTTGGGCAAGGCCATAATCTCCCTCCTGATTTGGTAACATTCTGGTGATGGTGGACCTCCACCACATGGCAATCTTACTCAACTCTCTGGCTACTGATTTCTGGCTTCTGCTGGCTACTTCTAACTGACTGCATCTAAATTTCCTCTCTTTATAAGGCCTCCAGTAATATAAATTAATATTTGAACATAATTTTTGTGGGATACATGATTCATCCCCCAAATAATAGGGATATAGAAGCAGGGAATGTAGCACAGACAAATAGGTATCACCCAGATAGTGTTCTTTAAGCAATGCTGCCTATTTGGTTTCCCTCTCTGAACATCGGAATCTCAGCAGTTGAATCAATTTAGTGCACTAGCTAGGGTTCTCTAGAGAAATGGAATCAGCAAGAGATATCCGTAGATATAAAATTTATAAAAGTGCTTCACATAACCATGGGAATGTAGAGTCCAAGGTCTGTAGGGCAGGCCGCAAGCTGGTAACTCCAATAAAGTCCACAATGAACTCTCAGGAGAGGCTGGCTGGACAACCATGGGCATGGAAGAGTCCAAATCCATAGGGGAGGCTGTGAGGCTAGCAACTCCGACAAAGGGTTTGGACGAACTCAGCTGGAGAGGCTCACCATCTGAAGCAGAAAGATTACAGAAAGATGATTACAAATGCAATCATCTGTGGATGCAGCTGACGTTATCATGATGTAAGTCAATGAAATGTCCTCACAGCAACAGGCAGGCCAGCGCTTGCCTGACCAGATGACCAGGAACCACCACTGGCCAAGTTGACACATGATCCTGACCATGACAATTGGGTTTAGATCTTTAGAAATATATAAATAAATTCTTCACTTTGAAACTTCATTAGAAAACACACATGCAATGAGCTATGGATACTTTACTAAACAGTTTACTGAAGCAATATACATGTGCACACTTATATTTACTTATATCTAAATTGCATGTGTATAGTGTATTTCCTTAAGTACACATACATGTATACATTAATGTGCCCATAAATACAAGTGTGCAAGTACATATACATGCCTAAATACATATATGCACTGATGTACATACTTAATGTGATATAATTATATACCTCCATGTTGGTATATTAGGTATATTTCTCTATCTCCATATAGGTATATGTGTGTGTGTGTACATAGCAAATTATAGATATTAACATCACTCTACTCTTACTAGTTGCTAAAGAAAACATCTTTAGCCCATTCTTTCCCTAGAACTCGTCTTTATCAACTAATTTTGTGACATTACTTCATTCCATATTGCTCTGTTCTTTCTACCAGGTAGCATGTATATCCTGGGGGTAAGGGCTTAGAGAGTGCTAAGCCATGGTAGGAAAAAAAAATTCCAATTGGTGCTTATAATGTGAGCACACTGACACCTGCGGAGATGTCCTCATTTCCATCTGGTCAACTATTGCCAATCCATGAAGGCTGCTGAGTCTCATTCCTCACTTTCCTTCACAGGGCTTCTTAAGATCTTGCTGGCTATCACTTATTTCTGGTCGCTCCTAAGGGCTCAGGAAACATATGGCTGCTTTCCTGAGCTCCCCAAAGGCAGTGAGAAACCTGGTGAGGCTATTTGAGGTCTTTTACCACTTGAAGTTACTCTCAGGCACAGAGAGCATGATTCTTCCGGTTCCTGTTCCACTGAAGGGCCCCAGGCATCTGTGGGGCTTCTCAGGCTCCTTTGAACTGATTTAACAGATCACACATCAGATTTAATGGCTATAAATTTATTGGGAAAAGACAGTGCATTGAGATATAACTCCATTTGTCAAATAATCGTTGACTTGGAACGGTAGGTTGGCTACAGATACAAGAGTTTGGCACAAATCAACAAAAGTATTCTGTGAATATCCACTGACAAAATGAAATTTATAATAAAGATGTATATTTTATTAAATCGTGTGGTTTGCATCCTTTATGTCAGTAAAATATATGATAAACTCACAGACATTTCTTCTCTGCTCTCCACCTACTCTGGGGAAGCAGAAATCACCAGTTGGGGCCTTACCCCTCGCTAGGTTTTCTTCACCCAATGTTGGGCCCTCTGCCTTCAGATTTCCAGGAAGTATCTGGGGTTTCTTTGCAGGAACCATCAGTTGGTAAATTAATAAGCAATATGTGGTTTATTCATGCAATGAATTTCCACATTATAGTTAAAATGAGTGAATTATGTACCCAGGTGGATAAATTTCAAAAATATTTTATTAAATAAAAATGAAAATAGGGTGCACGGTTGTTCAATGGTTAGAATGCCCACCTTTCATGCGGGAGACCTGGGTTTGATTCCCGGACCATGCACCCCACCCCCCCGCAAAAAAAAGAAAGTAAATCACAATAGGATATATTCAATAAAATGCCATTTGTGTATAATTTGACAAGCATAAAACAACATAAAAAATACTTTGTTTTATGTACATATATTGTCAAAGTATAAATTCATGCACACCAATGACACATCAATGACAGAAGAATGGCTAACCCTGGGGAAGGGAAAGAATTGAAGGTTTGGATTTAGATGTATCCTGATGTGTTTATTATTATTATTATTATTATTATCATTCCTTTACAGGAAAAAAATCTGAAACAAAGATGGAAAAATGTAAATATCTTTCAAATTCAGATGGTGAGCAAATAGGTATCTGTAATATTGCGTTCTATATGTTCAAAATAATTAATAATTAAATGATTTTGCTATTATTAATTAGAAAAATGCTCAAATTTGTTTGGAGAAATAAAAAAGCAAAGCAAACAGAAGCAATCTTATAAAGATGAAGTCCATTAATAGAGTTAATTTTGTCCCTATGATATCTTTTTTGGTATGACAGCTCCAATTAAGCCCACAATATCATCTTTTTTCAATATTATATTGGGTGGGGAGAGTCCTTTTTATTCATCCCCAAGACATATGTGATGACTAAAATTAAAGAGTTTTCCAAACTTTCTTTGACCTTATATTTACAGGCCAAAAGAGAGTGGAAGACTTGCTCATTTATACTTCTAATCAGTTTTTATTATTTATGCAAATTGATTAATTATCTTTGCCACTTCCCTGCTTCTTCAGGTTGCTGATTTGAGCTATTTGGTTTTGTACTTTATGAAC
This sequence comes from Myrmecophaga tridactyla, assembly GCA_004026745.1. Classification (NCBI taxonomy): domain Eukaryota; kingdom Metazoa; phylum Chordata; class Mammalia; order Pilosa; family Myrmecophagidae; genus Myrmecophaga; species Myrmecophaga tridactyla. Next base: position 58,102 of record PVIY010010925.1, on the reverse strand, counting down.
AGACAAGCAAAAATATTATAAGAAAATCTAAACTTAATACCGCTATGCACCATCTGGTAACTATCACAATAATAATTGATTTAAGCAAGAATGATCCACAGATGCTAAAACTGGTGGGTGAAAGTTTGATGAGAAACAGAATATAGTCTCAAAGTATCTCCCCACAAATTGCTTTTAATTACAAATGGGAAATTTTGACTTTACAGCAGAGAAAGCTGCAGATATGACTTTAACACAAGTAACCGAAGTTAATATCATGACTACAAACCAACATCGCTTAAGTGATGCATACATGAGGCAATGCACTGAGAACACACCATCCCTCCTGCATTAGTACTGACCCAAATGCATAACCTGAGCTTAAGCATGAGGGCATATCAGAAAAAATACAAAATCAAGGCATATGCTACAAAGTACTGGCCTATATGCTTCAAAAACATGAAGGTTATGAAAGACAAAGAAAACCTGAGGAATTGTTCTAGATTAAAGAAGACTAAGGAGACATAGCAACTAAAGGCAATATGTGATCTGAGAGTGGATTGGATTCCTGAGCCAAAAAATTATTTTTCTTTTGCTTTGCATAACATCGTTGGAATAATTGGTGATTTTGAACAATTTGACCAAACTTGTTTTTTTTTTAAAGAAACCTTTGAATGCAAATTTAGTATAAAATTCTTTAAACAAATACGTGTAGCATATATTCAGAATCAAACTGTAAAACCACTGCAGTCTCATCTTGCCATCTTGAACTGGAGTGATCCAATTAAAAAAGACAATTCTCCACACTTTGTTCTCAAGAATTACAAATTGCTCTGACAAAGTAAGATTGAGAGAGAATTTCTATTATATTTAGGCCATGTCTACAGATTCTATAATATGAATTTGGGACATGTTGGTATTAGCTGATCTATTCTACTATAAAGTTGGGAAAAGGGGCAAGATGATTAATAAGGCTGTCAGAGCCAAAGGACATTAAGTTTCACAGCCCAGATCAGCTTCCAGAATTGCATTTAGAAACAAAGTAGCAATCAGTCTGGGGCCTTGGCTTTGATGTAATGCATTCTCCTTCCTCTATCATCTAAACTCAGTGGAATTGCTATGAAGATGGGTATTATGCATCACAGTTTCTTGGATAGTGGTCTTCATAACTTTTATATACTGAAGGCAAGGCTTTTAGCTGTAGTTAAAAGTAAGCTTATTTCTCACTAATCATGTGCCTTGAAGTTGATTACTTGGCTTTTTGAGCCCCAAAGCCTTAATTAGTTAAATGGTTGCATCAAATTCTCCTATCTTTGAGATTCTTTCCAATTCTAGTTGTAGGTGGCTCAAGTTCTTTAGTCAATAATCAGGTTTTTGATTCAGATATCTTTCTTATAAGGTGAAATAAAAAACCTATCTTCTTTAAGAGTAAATCCTAATTAACATATTTTATGAAATATTTTAGATACAAAAAATATGTAATTAAGAATAGAACAAACATCTATGAACCTACCATCTAGCTAAAACATAGAAAATTACTGTTTGCCACATACCATGTTGACAAAACTCCTTATGTTCGATAAAAGACTTTATTGGCAAGCCTGCAGGGAAAGGAAACATTTCCACATATAGTGCTGCTGAAAAAGTAAAAATGGTGTAATTCCTATGAAGAGGAAATTGACAATATCTGGCATAAGAACAGTCTATATGTCGGAATCAAATTGAGTTTTTAGAATAAATCCTCATATCTATACCCAACTGATTTTTTTTTAAAAAGAGGGATTTATTTAGTTAAAAAGCCAACTGATTTTTGACAAGGATACCTGGTCCACTCAATAGTGAAAGAATAGTCTTTTCAACAAATGGTGCCAGGAAAAACAGGATAAACAAACGTAAAAAGAATAAAGGTGGCCCTGACCTTGCACCATACACAAAAATTAACTCAAAATGGACTAAAGGTATAAACATAGAGCCCAAACTATGAAACTGCTAGAAGAAAAAACAGGGAAGCATCTTCAGGAACTTGTGTTGGTCAATGGTTTCTTAGACTGCACACCAAAAACATGCACAACAAAAGAAAAAATAGATAAATTGGATCTCATCAAAATTAAAATCTTTTGTGCACGAAAGGACTTTCTCATGAAAGTTAGAAGGCCACCTACCCAATGGGAGAAAATATATGGAAACCATTTATTGGATAAGGACTTAATATCCAGAATATATAAAGTCCCACAACTCAAAAACCAAAAAGGAAACCCACTTTTTAAATGGGTAAAAGAACTTGAATAGACCTGATAATCCCACTACTAGGTATATACTTCAAAGAATTGAAAGCAGAGACTTGAATAGATATTTTCACACTGCTGTTCACAGCAGCAGTATTCACAATTGCCAAAAGATGGAAGCAACAAAAGCATCCCATCAACCAACGAGTGGATAAATAAAATGGGGTATATTCATACAATGGAATATGATTCAGGCATAAAAAGCAATGACACTCTGATTCATGCTACAACACAGATGAATCTTAAAGACATCAAGTTGAGTGAAATAAGCCAAACACAAAAGGACAAATGTATGCTCTCACTAATATGAAATAATTAGAATATGAAAACCCATAGAGTCAGCAACTAGAATCCAGGTTTCCAGATGCCAGGGTGTGGGTAGGAAATGGGGAATTAATGCTAATTGGTACAGCGTTTCTGTTTGCTCTGATGGAAAAGTTTTGGTAATGGATTGTGGTAATGGGAGCACAACATTGGGAATGTATTAACGCCACTGAATTGTGTATTTGAAAGGGGCTAAAATGGGAAACTTTATGTGTATATATGTTAACAGAATACAAATTTTTTAAAACCATAGAAACATACAACACAAACAGTGAATCCTAATATAAACTTGGACTACACTTAATAGTATAATTACAATAATATTGTCTCATCAATTATAACAAAGTTACCACCGTAATGCAAAGTGTTAATAATAGAGAAAACTGGGCATGTGAGTGAGGGTATATGGAAACTCTGTACTTTCTGCATGATTTTTCTGTAAACCTATAGCTTCTCTTTAAAAAAAAAAAGCTATGAATGTGTATGGTATGCTACTTTTTTGGTAGGAAAGGGGGCTATAAATATTTGTTGGTGTTATTATTATATTTTAAAAAATAACAATGGAAGGAAAAACCAAAAGTCAATAAATAATGGTTTCCTGTAGTGGAAGGGAAAAATCAGAGGCAGCGACCAGGAATGGAAATAGACTTTCCTGAATGAAACCTGTCACATGGTTTTGACTTTGGAACTACATAAATATGTTTGTTAAATGACTTTTAAACAAAATCAATTGTAAAATAAAATAAAAGAACAAAGCAATACCTTAAAATCTAAAACAAACTGAAACAATGGAACTTAATTGTGTATCAGGTTGTTTGCATGACCAAACAGAAAAGAGTTATTTCAAGTGACTGAGAAACCAGTATTTCGATTTACATTTTTGTGGTATATATCCTAAAGACTAAAAGAATCACAAAGAAATTTTAACTTGCATCTCGTAATTTTATAGTTAATTACAATACTGGGTTTGCTGTTTTGAAACTGTCATTTAAAAATGCGTATATATATAGTAGGATAAAGCTAATCAGTAATAATATTAACATTATTAAAAACCAGGTTGTTTAGCTTAAGAGAACAAAGACAAAATATAAAATGAAAAAGTAGGTGAAAGCTCTAACCTTTAATTTAAATTGAAAATATCAACGTAAGTTCATTATTTACTTCTAAAAGATATAGTTATTTCCTAGTTCTGCCCACTGGAAAGGTCTGGAAGTAATAACTCAATAGCAATAGACACCATTAGTGCTCAAATTGCAGTCTGAAAATACCAAGGAACCAGGGCCTTTGGAGAAATGATTGGTTTTAGATCTGAAATATGAAATATATATGATAAACCTCAGACATCTTGTCATGCCTGAAAGCCAGGAGGCTGCTGGGGCTTTGTTGGAAGGGCGCACAAGCCAATCTGAAGAGGCTCCACTGGTCAAAGTCGGCAATAATTTGAGCATCAAAAAAGTAAAACACTTGCCAAATGATCCAGTTGAATGAAAGGATCCAGAGAAATGACTCCATGAATAGGAATTTCTAGAAAAATCTGATCTATAGTGACAGAAACCAGATCAGTTGTTGTCTACAGCTGTGAATGGGATAGGAGCAGGGTCAACTTCAAAGAGGCACAAGGAACTTTTCGGAATATTGGAAATGTTCTATCTCTTGACTGTTGGCTAAACACACACATATATATATTGCAAAACCCATGCAACTGTACACTTTTTAATGGGTGCATTTTATTGTATGTTAATTATGCCTCAGTAATGTTGTTGTTTTTTTTTTTAAAGGAATCATGATGGCAGTGGATGGAAATCAAATATACAAAAATCCCTGAGTTCTTAATTATTCTTAAAAAAAAAACACTCTTTGGTCACCAAGTACCTAGAATCCCAACTCATTATTCTGAAAATGAAAAAAGGGATATAATGAAGCATTTATTCTGCTTAGATGGGCCACACCCCAAGGTACCTACTGGTTGACGAGGGAAAGTTCTTTATAGAAGAATTTCAGTTCATAAATGCAGAAGTAATGATAAAATTAGAAAATTACTATTTTTCAATCTTCTTTGAAACAATGGATTTAATCAATGATCCAATGGTTGCTAAAATCATTAGGTGCAAGGCTGATGAGGAACCTTATTATTTTATCTACAGATGGATCCAGTCAAGCGCATTTGAATCTACTGATTGACAGCCTGGCAGTATGTGCCTCCTGATGTGATCCAATAGGAAGTATATGGCATCCTGTATGAAGCATCTTTGCCAAAAATAAATAAACATGAATCTAAAACAAGCTTCTAACTCTAAAAATCAGTTTATAGCGAATACCATTCCATAGTCATTAATGATAAAATTTGGTAAGTCTGACTACAGATGTAGAACAGTGCCAACTCTTACCCCCTGCTGGTAGGAGTGAAAAATTGCCCAATGAGTTCAAATGTGACAGCATCTAAACAATGGGGAAAAGTCACCTTCTCACCACTAGATGGCACCGATTGCTTTTGAGTAGTTTACTGTATTGTCTTCCATTACAGTGCTGCAATCTCTTATTACTTCTCGTGGATTACTGGAGGAAGGGATTTAGCACAGAAGGCTCACCACAAAGTTGTAATCCAGATCCAGGTGGCCATATCTGCTGACTGGCTGTTGCACCATGTTGGCACTGGTGCCACCTCTGAGACTTCCGGTCTTCCCAAGCAACTTCATTTTACTCAGCTCGTTAACAAAGTCTGTCTCTAATACTATGTCAATGGTCTGGAGAATGTGTTTGTGATATTTTAAGACGTTGTTATTTTAAATTATTTAATATAATTTCTGTACTCCATTTAATTTTTTTTGAGATGATTTTAAAGTTATAGAAAATGGTACAAAGATTTCCATTATAGCTGTCACTTAGGTTCCCCATTTACTAACATTTTACCATCCTTTCTCTTTACCTTTCATTCATTCTCATAATATGCATTTTATTTTAAGAGTAAGTTGCAGACATGATGGCCTTAAAAAGTTCAGGTACTTTTTATGACCCTCAATTTTGGTTTCTGGTATTTCTTCATGATTAGATTCAAGTTACGATTTGGGAAGGCAGGAATATCACAGAAGTGGTGCTACATTCTCCTCATTGTATCATACCAGGAGGCATACAATGTCAGTTTGTCCCATCACTGTTAGTATTAAATTTATCATTTTTTTCTGCACTGGTAAATTAAACTTTTTTAGTTATTAATTAATAGATCATTAATAAGTATTTTGTGGTGAAATAGTTGGGGACTATGTAAATATCCTTTTTCTTATCAAACTTTCACCCACCATCAATTATTACTGATAACTGAATCAATTTTTACTACGGTTGGGACCAAATGGTGACTTTCTATTTTCATTATTCCTTCTGCATTAGTTGAATTCTACTGTAAAGTAGACTTACCATTTATTTATTTATAATTTATTTAAATCCGTTTGAATTCATGAGTTACTACTATATTCAATTACTAATATTATTTATTTATTTTTCAAAATAAATTGTCCCATGGTTGACCAGTGGGATTCTTCAGGTTGAATCCTGTGTCCTTTAACAGATTCCCAATATGTTTTGTGAGCTTCCCTATTTTCCTGCACAAGAAGATGTAAGAGAGTCATCTTCTACTTTCCTTTGTCCAGCCTTAGAATTGGTCACTTCTCCAGTGAATGCTGTTTCCTTTAGTGAGGTATTGAGAAACCAAAATCTGGATGCTAAATGTGCTCATTGTTATAAAAGTGTCACTGCTTCTAGATCCTCTTATCAAACTGAACGAGGAACTACAACTATATACCTAATCTAGGTTACCATTTGTATCTATCTTTTAAAAACAACCATGAGTTCACAGCAATACCTTTACAATTCTAGCCTTTACCCATTCTACATCTGTACTCCCTTCTCTGACAGTAGAAAGCTGACTCCCATCATCCTGAATTTATTTATATTCTCTCTTAATAACCCATATACAGATCAAGTGAACCATCTCCTTGGCCAACACCACCAACCCAAATCCACAGGTTACCTCCTCAGATCCTTGCCTTGTAAACCTCTAGGCATATAGTTTAAATCCCCCTGACTCCAAAGGATCCCCATTCATTTGTGATTCCTCTCTGTCCATCACCATGCACATGTGATCAACCACCAAGCCCTGATTATTGGGCCTCCTCAATAACTGTTCCCTGAACTTGTCACCTTCTCTATATCCCTTCCACCTGATACATGACTGGAAAAACCATACCAACTGCTTGGGGAATTATTGATGTAATGGAGACAGCTCTTATTTCTTTCTTGCTTTTCTAATGATTTTTGCCTGATGACCAATTATTGAAGGCCTTATTAGCCATAGTTAAAGAGCGATGTGTTCCCAGATTATGTTCTCCCTCTCGAACTCAGTAATTATTCAGAGGGCCCAAGAATTGCAAATAGGGAGCTAAGCCTTGGTCCTGGCCCACAAGAGTGGAGAGGGTGATGCCAGGTGGCATAAAGTTCTGATTGAAGGAGGAAGGGAATGGCAGAAGGCTAGAGAACAGCCCAATTAGTTCAGTCTCACTGGCTGGTTCTGTATAGTAGAGCCTCTACCACTAGACCTAAAGGACAAGTCCAAAACTTATCTTTTGTCTGCTGTTCTGGCAGGTATTAAATTTCACGTTAAAAGCTGCTAGCTAATTGCTGAGCCTCTATGGGTAGTTGAGTACAACTCATGTCAAAGCTGCATCCTCCTTTCTAATAATTTGCCCTAGGAATACAGTTGACTATGTATGTCCTTAATCATCTTGCATTTAACAACTTTGCCCTATCACATTAGAGTTGCTCTAAGAGAATAGGGTAGGAAGAAGCATCTTTTTCTCTGATTATAAAAGAAATGGTTACATTTTAGAAAGTTGGGGAAAAAATGAAAAGTAAAATGAAGAACACAAAAATCACCCATAATACCCTAACTCCCTGACATAGTTTCTTCCAGCTTTTTCCCAAATTTTTATGAAACAAAATTGATATTGTAACGGGTATTTACTTTTGTATCCTGATTTTTCCTTAACATTATAAGTACTCTTCCATTTCATTCAAAATTTTTTAAAAGCATAGTTATGAAAACAGAGATGTGTCATATTTTAACAATGTCCTAATTTTTTACATGGTGGTTGTTTCCAGATTTTTGCTATTATAAATATTACTGGAACATTTCTGTACTAAATCTTTGTCCACATAGCTAATTATCTTCTCAGGTTAGAGAAGTAGAATTATCTGGCCAAAGCCTATGAATACATTTAAGCTCCTGGAACATATTGTCAAATTGTTTTCCAAAAAGCTTGCTGTAATTTACACTTTCATCAGCTGTATAAGAGAGCCTTACTCCAACAACCTTGCATATTAAAGAACAGGATTTGGAGTAAGAATAGGGTTTTAAGGAGACATTAATGGAAAAGGGACATCAGGTAGTCACTTGAGGGAGAGCATTCATTTTGTCTTACTCCTACCTTTTTATATTAGGGTATGATGGTGCAATTTAGCCATTCTGATTTTCTTGGGAGCTTTCAGCCTTATCCTATATACACATATAGGGCAACAGGAGTTCTTAAATTGTAAGATGCATTGATGATGCTGGAATCCAGCTTTATTTGGCAGGAAGGTAAAGGAAATTGAATTGCTCAGGCTATGCACTTTGGACCTTCATCCCTCTCTTTTTTTCTCTCACCTTTCACATCCTATCAATGAACAAATCCAGCTACTCGGCTTCCTCTCTATAACCACCTCTCTAAGCTTATTAGCTTCTCTAGTTCAGGTTCAGTGCAATAGTCTCCTAAGAGATCTTCCTCCTTTTGTCTCCCCTAAATCCATTATTCACTTACAGTAATCTGTTATGGCACAGATCTAGCCAGCTCATCCCCCTGTTTAAACACCTTCAAGAATTGTGTCTCGGCCTTTTGGCTAAGATCAAGTATAAACACCTTCGAGGATAACTCAATGCCCACACAATAAGTGCCAACTCTTTACCCCAAAGACTAGGACCTCCTAACCTATTCCCCACCTGTCTCTACTGCTTCATTTCTTACTTTCTCCTGCCTTGAACCTTATATCTCACTATTATCAAGCTGCTTGTAGAGAGCATGACTTGCTATCCTCATTATTTTTAACTCCTATGAGATCAGCAATTTTCCAGATAGAGGTTGCTTTATCAGCCTGGGTCCTAAAATGAAGACAATGTAGACGATCTGCAATGGACATGAGTGAGAAACAAACTTTTGTTGTTACAAGTCACTGATATCCATGAGTCATTTCTTACTGCAGCATAACGCATCATATCCTGATATGATATATTGGCTATCTCCTAAACATTCTTTCAGACAAAGTTTTGCCTTTAGCGAGTTTCTGTAATGGTTGTATGCCTGCTCAATATTTGATAATATAAATAAATTTCCTATTAGGGAAGTCCCATTGCATGAGCTTTGGCAGGAGGCAGGTTCTGATTCCCAATGAGCAAGCCAAAAAGAACAGACAATGTTTCTCCCAGAATTCTTGCATCTAGGGAATAGGCATGTAACCTAAACTCAGTCATTTCGAAGCTCCTTATTCAGGATTTTGAGTCTTGAATGACCAAACAAAGAAATAAGAACAGCATAACAAACCTTTAATTTTGCTGCTAGTGGTAACATCCCATGTCCAGTGAAGTGGCAGCAGTGAGAACAGAGTTGAGAGGGGTTAACAGAGTCCGGCAGTGACAAGATAAGCAGGCTGTTCTGGTACAGTGATAGGGCAGTGTCCAGTCTTGTAACCAAGAATCCTATTCCTAGTAATTGCCAGGGCCCCAAGTGGAGTCACATTTTAAAAGCCCAATCCTGCATGCAAAAAGTAATTTTTAAAGAATTAAAGGAATTTAAAAGAATTTACTTACTTCTGAAGAACATTAAAATGGATCCCATCCATGATACAAAGTTACACACATATTCATCCTCTTTCATAACGCACCTCTACCCCTGAGCAGGTTCCTACTCTTAGAGCTTCTCTGAGAGCTTCACACTCAGGACACCCCCACCTCCAAATCTCTCTACACCCAATCTCCTGACTCTGCGACCTCTTTTCATCTTTCCTCTCTCTCTCCCAGCTCCTTATTATCTAGATCACTTTACAGTCTGGCCAGGCCCTTCTTTCTTTCACCTCACCTCTTGGATCTTGTTCTTCTCTACTCATTTTCTCAGTTCTGTACCATCAATTCTGGAAAAGGTCTGGGGCTCAAACTGGCCGAGGCTAAACTCTCCTTAGAGTAGAAGTGGTAAAATGGCAGGGCACAAGGCACATCCAGACTGATAAAAGAAGAAATGTACAGGGTAGGTTCAAAGAGTATGGGGCAAGATAAATTGATGAAGATGGATAACTGCTAAGGAGAATAATTAAAGTGCATTGTTTAGGGGTGCAAGGGTAGTTTAGTAGTAGAAGTCTCATCTGCCATGCGGGATATCCAGGTTCAGTTCCCGGCCTGTGTACTTCAAAAAAAAAAATTTTTTTTTCAACAAATTTAATAATGGGATAGTCACATGGGAAAAGAATGAAATGTGATACCCACCATACAGCATACAGAAAAAGAAAAGTGTATTGTTTACAACCTTCCATGAGCATGGGTTTTGAGACTAATGAACTTCTTCTCCTCCCACCCTTCATCCTTGCCCCCTCCCCCCTCCCCTGCTGTCTACCTGAAAAGCATCATTGCTCAGCTATGCCAAGCTGCAGAGGAATCTTGTTTTACACAGGAGGTATAGTCCTTCCAATTGAGAAGTAGACTGCATTTGATTCCACTTTAAGTGTATGGAGGAAATGAATCATAAGGTAAAGTATTTCAAAGAGAATACCTTCCAAAGTCTACATTTTATTAATGCTAATCTTCATAGGCAGCGTTATGTTTTTTAAAAACTTAGATGCATCTGAGTTCTCAAACATTTGGTCTATTTGTACATATATAGATAGATAGATACACACACAACTTCAGCTATGAAACACATTTCAACTCTCTAATACTCCATAATTATGAGTGAAAATAAATTAGTGAATTTCCAGCTATGGAGAAGAACCCATGGTGACGTTTAAGGAGAAGAAAGGTCAAATGAATCGGATTGGGGTAAAGGACCTCCACCATAACATAACTCACTCCTCTGGGAAGAATTCAGGACCTCTGTTTTCTGTTTTTGTCTTTTTACATGGGCAGGTACCAGGAATCGAACCCATGTCAAAGGCATGGCAGGGAAGAATTCTGCCACTAAGCCACTGTCACACTGCCTGAATTCAGGAATTTTAAAACAATATATCAAATTCATCCTTCTCTGGAAATATCTGAGAGTTAAATATTGCTTTAAGGAAAGCAGAAAAATGGAGAATGGAGTAATGCTGTGTTTCATCTTGCTCCACGTACTTAAAAAATTAGATTTATGGAAGGTAGATTTGGGTTACTATACTATTCTGTTTTAGCTTTCTATTTCCTGTCACTTTTCTAAGCATTTTTTTCTTCTTTCTTGTAGTATTTGGTTATTCCAGTATAGGCATCCATGGACAGTAAATTTTTTTACAACTGGTTTCTTGCAAGTAAAATAATATAACCATTTTTGAGAGCAATTAGCAAAAACTAGTAAATGAGAAGATACACATACTGTGTGAACTAGAAATCCCACCTGTAGGTATGTATCCTAGAGAAACCCTTGTAGATGTGCTCAGGGAGACAAGTGCAAGAATGAACTCGCAGTAGTGTTGGTGATTGTGATGGTTTGAAGCTGTTGTGTACCCCCAGAAAAGGCATGTTCCTTTAATCCATCCCTGTGGGTGCAGACTTACTGTGGATGGGACCTTTTGATTAAGTTATTTCAATTGAGATCTACTCATTCAGGGTGTGCTTGATACTCTTGTTGGAGTCCTTATAAGAGGATAAAGGACAGAGAGAAGCTGAGAGAGGAAGTCACTGAAGAAAGAAGCTGAAAGCAACAAAACCTGGGAAGGAAGGATCAGCAGACGCCAGCCAGCCATATGCCTTCCCTATCAACAGAGGTGCCCCAAATGCCGGCAGCCTTTCTTCAGAGAAGGTATCATCCAGTTGATGCTTTAATTTGGACATTTTCATGATCTTAGAATTGTAAATGTGTAAGTTAATAAATCCCCATTGTAAAAGCCAATTCATTTCTGGTATATTGCATTCTGGCAGCTTTAGCAAACTAAAACAGTGATGACTTCTAAGCATATCGAAAGACTAGATGTTTCACATAAGGACTTAAATTTGTCCACGATACACATATCAGCATTGAACAAACCACACACATGTAGCAAAGGATACAAACTGACAGTGTCTTCTAAATAGGTATATTCTGGCCTAGAACCCTTTCCCTTCTCACCTCTGTCAACCCAGTGGTTGCATATGCACTACTTAGAGGGGATGTTAACAGTTTTGCTTCTACAAGTAAAATTCCATAGTTTTCATAATAAAGTCTTCTCTATGAATTTTAACATAAAATGAACATAATGTATTACTTTATTAATTCTATTTCTGTCACACACCACCAACTTCTTTAACATCTAGAAAGACTGGATGATATAAAATTAGTTTTCATTTGTCCACTATATACATCTTATATACGGTAATGCAAAGAACATATAGGATGATGGTTTATCTTGCCCAACTATAGACTTAGTAACACAGAGCCCTTGGCTCTTCCTTCTCCTCCTCCCTGAAACAGCACAAACACAATAAGTACTGCTCTGAAGGTGGCTTGGCCATTCCATTTCCAAAATATATTTCATATGAATTTTAACAAAACAATATCTACAAATATGCACCTCACACAGATGGTTTAACAATCCCATTTCCAAAAGACACTATTTCCTATGAATATGAGCAAAATGATATTTACAAAGAAAAATTTTACTGCCTCTACTTTTAACATACTTATACACATCTAGACAGGTTAGACACTTGAAATCAGGACTTAGTTTGTTCACTATAAACAGCGCAGTCTTGAGTAAACTGCACATATGTGACAACAGTCATAATCTGAAAGTGTCTTCTAAATATGAGCATTTTGGTCTAGAACCTTTCCCTTTTATCCTTCTTCCACTAAGACTGTGGGCTATAATGGTCAAAATTTCCAACAACATCTTTCTTAGGAATTTTAACACAAAATATGCACATTGTATTAGTTTACTAAGTCTATGTTGTCATACACTGGCAACGTCTTTAACATCTAGAAGACTAAATGTTGGAAATTAGGACGTGTTTGTCCATTATATATGCACTACATAAATATTAAAGTAAAACCAAATACACAAACATAGGGACAATGGTTACTCTTGTCTCATTATAAACGCGGTGGCATTGAGCCCTTTGCCCTCCCTCCTCCCTCCTCCCCCCAAACAGTGAACAAAACGTGTACTATTCAGAGGGGTGGTTTGGCCATTCCCCCAAAAAAACCACAATGTTTCATATGACTTTTAACAAAAATATATTTACAAAATGTGTGATTTTACCACCTCTAATCTTAAACATATGTCAGGCACTTCAGAACATCTGGGAAGAGGAGCTATTTCAAAAAAACTAGTTAGCATTGTCAACAAGACCCTAGTGAGAAATAAAATGCAAACACAGAACAATGGTTGTAATATGAAAATATATTCTAAATATGACGAGCCTGGCATAGAACCTTCTTCTCTTCCTCTTCTCAGCCTTCTAATCCACGTCCTCGCACGCTCAGAACGAGTTCTGCGTTGCTTCCAGCGTAGTTTGCGGAGGCAGTCTCAATTCCATTTCAAAGTCATTCCTAGAAGACATTTCTTTTCTATGATTTTTTTTTTTTTAAAACAAATGGGCATTACAAGATGTGTGATTTTCTAACTCCATCATACCCTGGCAACCTCTTTACATTTAGAAAGCCGAGAGGTAGCAACAGTTTTCTTTTAAATGATTGGAGGGAAGTTGAGAACAGCTTTTCATATTATATACACAGGCCTTCCGTAAACGGCCACTAAACCTTCTCAAAGGATGGTGGGCGCTTCCTATTGGACAAATGTGGCATATTATTTTACTTTCTCTCTTCCAGTACCAAGCACTGTCTGGTAGAAGGAAGACTAACCTCCCGGGGCCCGCTATCCAGTCCACCAGTCGCCGTCCAGGGCTCCGCTAGCCGTCCAGGCCCGTTGAGGCCTTTGTCCTTCGTTGTTGGAACAAGGTGGCATCCTGTCCGGTTGGGACTCATTGGTCACCCGGGCCCCGGATCTGCTCGGCTGCACGGCCCGAAGAGATGGCCCGGCGAATCCACGCAGAACTGGCGCCTGGACCCCCGAGTCCTCTAACGGGCCTTCGAGGCGCTCGGGAAGCCGCCACGCGCGCCGGGTGGTTTGGGGAGGGAAAGGCTCGGAGAGGCCGCTGCCAGCGGGACCTCGTGGGAGGAGGAGAGGGCAGGGTTCCTCGCTGATTTAGGGCCTGGACTGGGCAAGTGGGCAGTCGTGGCGAGGACTCGGAGTGTCTGCGGGACAGGGGCCTCAGGCTGCGCCAGGCCCCCAGCTCACCGGCCGGCAGGGGTCCAGAGGCTCCGCAGCCGCGATGGGCTTTTCACCGCGCTCTCGCCGGAACTCGCTACCATCTAGTCTTGCCATCAACATCTCTCTTCCGGATAAAGCATGAGCCTCTTAAATGGCCTCTTCATTTCCACTTTTGCCTTCCCTCAGTCCATCTCCGTACAGGGACAAATTTCATTTTCTTAAATGAAAATCCATCGCTGTCACTCAAGTGATGAAAATTCCTCAATAACTTCCCGTTGTATGTAGGATAAATCCGAACTCTTTACCATGGTGTGGAAGGCCCTGAAAAATCTGGTCATCGCTTACGGTCCTGCCTCACGACCTGGCACTCCTTCCTGCCCTTACTAAATTTATTTATACTGGTCTTCTCTCGGTTTTTGCAATTGTACCCCACTTTGACAACCATTGTTCTGTCAGTCTGTACCAATCTCCCTCCTTCTCCTCTTTCACATTTTAGCTTAAATGTGCCCCCAACTCATTCTATCTAAGGTAGACTCCTTCTTTATTCTCTACCTTCATCCGTTGTCTGTTTTTTTCGAGGCACATATCACAATTTGCAACTATTAAGTACTTGTTTACTTAAATTTTAGGCTGCCTCCCTTACCAGAATTTAAACTATATGAACCATGTGCTGTTGTATCGCCAGAACCCAGCATAGTACCTGGCATGTCATAGTTGCTCAATAACTATTTTGTGTATGATAGCACTTGGAAAACTACTTGAATATTTCCCCTACTGTCCAATTTTCAGAAACTGATTGTCTTGAGTCTATCATAAGTAACAGAAACCCACTTAAGCTTAAATAAGAAGGAGACTTTACATGTTCTTAAACTTTCAAACAGCGGAGAAGCTCTTAAAAAATCCAACAGTGGGTTCGATATATTCTTGGTATGAGGAAATGGCTTGTGATAACAGCATCTATAACCAGGAGACCACAGTGACCAGGTGTCCGGAGAGGACTGTGAACAAAGCATTGAGGATGTCAAATGGGAAAATCAAAGGAGGAAGGATAGGCTAAGCATTTCAACATTACCAGGAGTACTCTTGAGACCAACTGTTTAATTTCTCCAGCACTTGAATTTTTGTGGTTGACCTGTCCAAGCATAGGTCAAAGAACATGTTAGCTAAACTGTGCCATGATGGTGAAATGTTGTCTTTCCTGTTTTGGATATTATACAGGCATTTACCCAGGGCTGTACAGGGCTCTATGTTCAAAAGGACATAAATGTTTTACTGTGAGTACAAGGTATTATTTTTATATCACTTAGAAAATCATATAATCTATTTAGTCAACTCTTAATGTTTATACCCTTCATAAACATCACAGTATGTAAAACTGATTTTTAAAAAGAAAAAGAATATCAGGGAATTTTGGGCATAGTTATAAGTAAAGAAATGTAAACATAAAGCCCAAAACCTTGACTATGATAACATTTAATTTTTAAAATACAGTTCATATTCTGATTAATCTAATTTTTGTATTTGTGGATCATACAATATTCCTTGTTTCTCTATTAAAAATACAATATAAGTAACAGTTAGGAAAGATTGTAGGCTGGAGCACAAAGTAACTGTCAATAAATGATTTTCTATGAGAGGATCATATGGGAGCCCATGACAAACTCTGGGATCTATCCTGTAACCACTTTTTGAAGAGTGCTTTGAAAACTATTACTTTTTTGTTTCTTTGCTTTGTATATATGTTATACTATACAATAAAAATGTTTAAAAATAAATAAATAAATAATTTTCATCAAAAAAGGGGGGATTGTATTATGCAAAAAAAGGATTCTCTTAAGACACAAAAGGGCAAAGGTATATGTTTGTCTTGGGAAAGAACTAGAAGCTGGAACTGGAGAAATGTAAGTGTGTTAGTCAGGGTTCTCTAGAGAAACAGAACCGACAGGACAGATCTGTAAATATGAGATTTATAAAGGTGTTTCATGCAACTGTGGAAATGGAAGAGTCCAAGATCTGTAAGGCAGGCTGTGAAGCTGGTGGCTCCAATGAAGGGGCTGGATGAACTCCACAGGTGAGGCTTGCTGATTGAAGAAGCAGTGAGTCTCTCTTCCTTGAAAGCCTTCAAAGGATTGGATTATCTCATTGTGAGAGACACACCTTAGTTGATCGCAGATGTAATCAGCCACAGATGCAATCATTGGACTGATGACTTAATACACCATCTATCCGGTTTATCAACCAGCCACGAAATATCCTTGTAGCAATGGTCAGGGCTAGTGCAGACAACTGGGCATAATCATTTGGCCAAGTTGACACCAGAATCTAACCATCACAGTCCACCCTTTGTCAACTTGGCAGCTATACACATCACCTTGAAACACACTTAAATTCCAAATAGAACACAATAACAGACTTTTATTTTGCCTAACAATACTTGACTGCATACAACCAGAAATGAACTACATCTCTCCAGAATAGGGTGTAAGTGCTTGGGTAACATTCACTCTTAAACTTCCTATCCTATGATTAAATACTATAACATGAACAACACAATTTATGTCACGTGATAAGAGGAAAACAAGGTATTTGCTTATGTACAAAGGCAAACAAACTCAAAACAAAACAGGGAGGAAATATTCATACAATCATAGTCCTCGTTTCTGTAACTGGTCACATGGTCATAATTGATATTTATCACCACCTTCTTCTACTACCCATTCCATGTAAAGGATAAAGGGATCCTCAGCAAGTACTTGAGATGGATGTGGTTCTTTGTCAGGTGCATACACAGCCTCCCAGAGAACATTGCCCCATTCCTGCAAGGTTTTGGCCATTTAGTTGGCACCATAATTGGGTCTTCAAAAAGCCATTCCAAATTCTTACCTGCCATGCCGGAGACCTGGGTTCAATTCCCGGTGCCTGCCCACGCAAAAATAAAAAAGGCCATTCTACTGTTCTATAAACCCAGCTGCCTCTGGATGATGGGGAACATGGTAAGACCAAAGAATTCCATGAGCATGTGCCCATTCCTGCACTTCATCTGCTGTGAAGTCGATTCCTTGATCAAAAGCAATGCTATGTGGAATACCATGATGGTGGATAAGGCATTCTGTAACTCCACATATGTTAGTTTTTGCAGAAACATTGTGTGCAGGGAATGCCAACCCATAACCAGAGTATGTGTCTATTCCAATTAGAACAAATCGCTGTCCCTTCTATGATGGAAGTGGTCCAATGTAATCAAACTGCCACCAGAGAGCAGGCAGATCACCTCGGGGAATGGTGTCATATTGGGGACTGAGTGTGGGTCTCTGCTGCTGGCAGATTGGGCACTCAGCAGTGGCCATAGCCAGATCAGCCTTGGTAAGTAAAGTCTATGCTGCTGAGCCCATGTATAACCTCTATCCCTACCACCATGCCCACTTTTTTCATGAGCCCATTGGGCAATGGCAGGAGTGGCTGAGGAAAGAGGATGACTTGTATCCACAAGTCAGGGCATCTTATCCACTTGATTATTAAAACTTTCCTCTGCTGAAGTCACCTTCTGGTGAGCATTCACATGGGACACAAATATCTTCATTTTTTTTTGCCTACACAGAAAGCTCTGTCCATATACTTCTTCCCCAGAGCTTTTTGTCACCAATTTTCCAATAATGCTTCTTGGAGCATTAATAAGTCCCTGACCATCCAGCCAAACCATTACCAACAACCCATGAGTCAGTATACAAACAGACGTCTGGTCAGTTCTCCTTACAAGCAAAATGTACAACCAGGTGCACTGCTCAAAGTTCTACCCACTGGAAGGATTTCCCCTCTCCACTGGCCTTTAAGGATATCCCAGATCAGATTGTAGTGTTGCAGCTGTCCACTTCCAGGTGGTCCTTGCATATCATGCAGAACCATCTATAAACCAGGCCTGAGTTTTCTCTTCCTCAGTCAATTCACTGTAAGAAACTCCCCAAGAGGCCATAGCTCTGGTCTGGAAAGAGAAGATAATGTGACAGAAGTGGGGCCATGGGCATTTGGGCTACTTCCCCATGTAAATTACTTGTATCTTCAGGACCTGTTCCGGCCCTATCTCTAATATACCTTTTCCATTTTATGATGGGGTGCTGCTGTGTACACCCAACTTTATGACTCAGTGGGTGAGACAATACCCAGCTTATGATAGGGAACTCAGGTCTCTTGGTAACTTGGTGGCCCATGGTTAAGTGTTCCATTTCTACTAAGGCCCAGTAGTAGGTTAAAAGCATTTCTCAAACGGAGAATTGAAGGCGGGCCACGGTGGCTCAGCAGACAAGAATGCTTGCCTGCCATGCCAGAGGACCTGGGTTCGATTCCCAGTGCCTGCCCATGTAAAAAAAAAAAAGAGAGAGAGTTGAATGGGGATGTGGTAGGAATCACCACCCCTGCATCCTTCAATTCCTTAAGAGTGACACCAATCTCTGCAATCCCTTCAGGAATATGGTATTGCTTCTGATTCACTACTTTGCTAGGTAGCGGCAGTTCTAGTGGCTTCCACTTGGCCTTTCCTACCATAATAGCTCTCACTCCATGAGTCAGAGAACCAATGTGGGGATTATACCAGTTGCTGAGTATGTTGATTCCAATTATGCATTCCAGAACTGGGGAAATGAACCACAGAATGGTTCTAGGGACCCACGGAATGCAATGTGAGATGACCTGAGCTAAAACTCCATTGATCTCCTGACCTCCATAAGCCCCTACTGTGACTGGTTGACCAGAGTGATGTTTTGGGTCCCTTAGAATTAGTGTCACTTCTGAGCCAGTATCTAGCAATACATGAAGTATCTGTTATTTCCTTCTCCCCAGTGCACACTCACTCTGGTAAAAGACCTTAGGTCTCCTTGGGAAAGGCTGGGAGGAAGGTTAACAGTATAAATTTTGGGCAGTGTAAAAGGGTCCTTCCCCTAAAATATCTGGCTCTCTGCTCGTTCGAGGGTTTCTGGGTCTGCAAACAGTTTCAAGTCTGGGAATTGATTAAGCGGCCATGATTCTCTGTTTTTGTAATTCAGCTTAGATTTTTGTTCACTTAACCTAAAATTCTTCTGCTTACACAGCTTAAACAAGAATTTAGTAGACTGCCCATCTATTTTACTTCTAGGTACACTATGGTCTACTAGCCAACACCACAAGTCTCTGCAAGTTAGATTATTTTGACTGCTGCTTTGAGTCTGTTATCCATTATGCTGGCCATGCCCACTTTGTCTATGGTGATTAACTGTTGCCACATGGCTTCTGCCAACTTGGGATGTGATCATCCCCATTGTGTTTAAGGATTTCAGCTCAGTGACAGCAGTTCCCACAGTAATATCTGACTAATTTATTTCTGAAGGTTCTGGTGAAAGACATGTCCTCTGGACATTCCTGGGGTGTGTGAGCAGGTCTGCCATAATAAATCCACATTCCAATTATTCTAAGCCTCTGGATCCCTTCATCTACATTATACCAGGGCAGTTCTGGCATTTCGATCTCAGTTAATGTTGGCCATCTTTTGATCCATGTTTCAGCCAACCATCCAAATAAAATGTTGATGCCCTTTTTCACCCCTCAAGCTACAACACTGAATGCAAAATCTCTGCTTAGTGGGCACATATCAATAAATTCAGCTTGATCCAACTTTATATTTCTTCCACCATTATCCCATATATTTAATATCCATTCCCACATATATTCCCCTGATTTCTGTTTATATAGATTGGAAAACTCATGCAGCTCTTTTGGAATATAGTGTACCTCCTCATGGGTCATACTTTGTACCTTGCCTTTTGAGGCCTCTTGGGACTGTAGTTGACACCAGAATCTAACCATCACAGTAGGGAATCCAAGAAATTCCCTTTTGCTATTCTTTCATCTTTCACTCTCTTAACATAGGCCTCATTCTTATCTGTATTTGTGGACTCTATTTCACAGTATACAAGATGGAAAACATCCTGTGTTTATAGATCCCTTATTCAAGTTAACAGCCAGACCATGGTATACCAATTCCAAATTCTCAGGGCAGAACATTATTTGTTCATCTTGGGATGGGGGACACCATGAGCAAATCAAATGGGTCATGGGAAGAAGTCCCATGCAAACAAGGCTGCTTCTGCTTAACCATGGTGGAAAAGAAGTAAGTGCGTGATGGGCAAGGAAGAAATAGCTCTTAAATGAGCAGTGCCAAGAATTGTGAAGTGTTTGAGGTTTCATCCTACTTGCAAGCTAACAAATTAGCCTGCCACCATATCATGGATCCTGGTAGGACACAAGAGACTCCTGGGTTAGAGACAAAGAGCAATCTATTACTCACAGCAATAGCAGTGAGCCAGAATATCAGTGTTTACCCCGGTTCCCAAACCCTAATTCCTACAGGCCTTGGTGAAGAGAGCTATATAAAGCTTATAAAGTGTAGGGAGTTGTGCTACAATGAGGAAACCTGAGCTTAGAAACCCCATTTTTTTTTTTTTTAGATTTTACTAAGTTGAAAGTATAAAACTATTTATGCGTGACAGTATTTTAATATCAGACTTTCATTTCATAAAATCAGATTGTAACATATAATGGCTGCAAAAACAATAAAAATGATATGTTATCTTGATTTTCTTTCAACAGATACGTGCACACAAATAAGGATGCTGAGAAACTATTTCTTGAGAAATTCAATGAGAAGGAATATGGAGAAGAGTACTAGAATGTAAGGAGTGAACATGCTAAGCTCATGATCTCCTTAGAGAATGACATCAGTAGAGTTAAAGAGAATGTAGAGAAAATATCAGGTCAGTTGCAAAAGCTAGTTCAAATTCCATAAACTGTCTTTAGAGGAAAAACATTTGGTGGAGGAAGAAAAATGAGTACTCCCTGAATCATGCATTACTCTCTACTGTCAGCAAAGGCAAATATTTAGCTGTGAGCCTAAAGAGTAAAGGTGGAGTGACAAGAGAGAAACAGCCCAGGTCCACCCATGAAATTGAGAAGAGGAAGGTGGAAGAAGGGAGGAACCCAGAGAATAACTGATATCAAGGAAAAAGCTTCATTCATTGGCTGGTGACTGCATGTTGCCAAACTTGAGTCTGAAGCACTTTCACAAACATTAAGAGGTCCTGGGGCCAGGTCAAATTAAAAAAGAGAATTAACATAAGGCAAGCCAAGGCAACTTAACCAGACTCATCAACCAGAATAATTATGTAGAAATACCCAAGTAAATGATAAACCGTATTCTGAAAAAACTGGAGAACTAACTTGAGGTGGGAAGTGGAGAAGATGCAGAATACGATAGCATCAGGTGTGATAAAGCCACGCCCAGAACTGGAACAATGGGTATATGTGCTGTCTCCACCCTTTAACATGAGGCCACCTATCACAGAGGTGAGCACAGGGCAGAAAAGGACACCAGAGACCCAAAGACCAGGAAGTCGTAGAATAGAATAAATTCACACAATCTGGCCCAAAAGAACACTGTGGAAGAATGACAATTGGAACACATAACTATCTTTAAAAAGAAATCCATTACTCAGCTGGCAATGTTGCTCGACACTGAGGAGGGGTTCCTGTGGGGTGGTTAGCATTAACCTGTCAGAGCCTCTGCTTCTGGAGCAATTTTTATGTAAGTTTCTAAGCTTCAGGGCTCTGCATCTCAGTGGTAGTGTGAATTTGGCCCCATATCAGTCTGGGTTTGGTGAGAAACCTAAACTTTTTTTTTCCCCGCATGGGCAGGCACCGGGAATTGAACCCGGGTCTCCATCATGGCAGGCGAGGAAACACATATCTTTTAATGGGCAGTAAGCATGTCTGATTTTTGCCCCAGAAGGAGACATATTTATCATACTGGACAGTTAATAAACCTACTCTGCTTCAGAAAGAAACATTCTCTCTATAGTCCAAGGCTATTTGTTATACAAATATTCTTGAGTAGATAGTCCAGAACAAAGAGCATCCAGTGCCTCCATTCACAAGATGTGCAGAAATGCAAGAGATACAAGAGAATTGTCTCCCAGCAAGCAGGTGTGAAGGAAGAGGAGGGACTAAGCATATAAAGCAATAGACATCAACCACACGTGCATCTTTGGAGCTATATAGCTTTTAGAATGGCCAAGGCAATTAGTTTGGCAATTTTTACAAATGTATTCAGAAAGTCATTATTAGTTTGTATTATATAAAACCTTTACCATTAGCGCTGTTTTTGTTTGTTTTGTTTTTTTCATGGGCAGGCACCGGGTATCTAATCCAGGTCTCCGGCATGGCAGGCAAGAATTCTACCACTGAGCCACCATTGCACTGCCCAGTGCTGGTTTTCTTTTAAAAATCTCTTTCTAAAAGGTAATTTCGAAAACAATATGAATATGTTTCATAACAATCAGTACGGTGGGGAACAATTTAAATTTCTGACAATGATGTACTTGAAATAACTTTTTAGAAATAGTTTCTCATTTTTGTTTTCTATTTCTCTGTTTCTTTGTTTCTTGTATGCTGTATGGCAGGGTCATATTTCATTATTTTTCCTTGTGAGTATCACATTATTGCAGCACAATTTATTGAATTTTTGTTTGTTTTGTTTTTTGGGAAGGGCAAGGAACAGGAATCAAACCCAGATCTCCCACATGGCAGGCGAGAATTCTACCACTAAACTACTCTTGCACCCCCTATTTTTCTGTTTTGAAAAGAGTAGATTGTAGCAAAGGGGCAAGTGGGTTATTGTTTTGTGTTCTTCCTGTTTAAGGGAATTTTAGGTTTTCTGTATTCTGCATAAGTTTTAAAAACATAATGACTTGGAACACATAACTATCTTTAAAAAGAAATCCAAAGTGGTACAAAAGGTATCAAATACACTGATAACTCCCCCATAGCCATTTCAGGTATTTTCACTTTATTTTTGCATGAACGTGGAATTCTGGTTAGCCGGAATTGTGTGGATGATGAAAGTCATATAGTCTTCAGTGATAAATCAGCTATTGAATCTTACTGTTATGAGAATAACCTCAATCTGTAATTTTTCTCTGACCAATTACTATTGAATGACATTTTATTTGTTTTTTATTTCTAATAAAAAAATTTTTTATTTGTTGATAATTATAGTTTGTCTTAAATGATGAACCCATAAACTATTGGGCTTAAATCTGTTTAATTCACTTTATAAGGAAATCAGCATAGAAATTAAGCATGGAAATACTTGCTAAATTAGGAAAACAGTCCTCAAATTGATTACAGAATCAGGATTTTAGATTCAGTCATGAGTGAACAGTAAGAAACATCCTTCCCTCTGACTTGTGATTAATGCTTTGTCTTTCTATTGCTGAAATTTAAGAAAGATAATTTCTGGTCTTTCCTTTTGTTTCTTCCATTTCTATCCCAAGAGAAAATAAAAACCTATTTCAGCCATATTTAGCATCAGAGCTAACCTGTAATGGAAAATCTAAATAGAACAATTATACACTATTTTTCATGTAAGTAAATAGGTTCTTAAATATTTCAATCATGAGTACAGATACTCATTGGGTACTACTTGGAAGACACTAAGATTATTTAATGAAAAGTGTAATAAAAGTAAGTTTAACAACTTGATATTTTTTAATATGCCCATTTAGAATGTGAAATGCCATTAATCTGTCATCATTATTTTAAAATTTAGCTATGATTTAAGTAAGCATTCAAAGAGTGGAACTGTTACTGGTCTGTGATAAGTATAGAAATTGATACCAATTTAGAAACTTGCATAGCAATTTGACAGTAATTTTCTATCTGGTGATTCTAATAATAAAAAATTGGGGCTTCAATTTTGTTTACCTTCTTTAAATTTCATTTTGCTAGACATTCATTTTCATTGCATTTTACAAAAGTACCAGTCTGCTACTGATTCGAAATAAAAATAAGAAAACTAATCCCTACACAGACAGCTTTAGAAGTCTCATTCTAGTATAAATTATAAAGTCATTGATTATTATTGCTACTATTAAATGGCTACTAAGCACTAAAGCTGTATGTTAGGATGGTTTATTAAATGTGATAAATGTATTGACTGTTATGTATTTATTGAGAACCCAAAATACTTGAGGTTTCCAATGCAGTTGATGTGCTATTGCCTCACGCCCATATCCCCTTCTTGGAAATATTACAGGCCGTCTTCCCCTCTGCCCCATACGCTGGAGCAATATTAGTTAGCCTAATATTATGTGAGCCTAATATTATCTCACAGAAGAATTTGGAGTTGGGACACTGAGAGACTGAGGGATTAGGTCACAGTGGGCACACAAACTGAAATGTCAACAGTTTATACAATTCCAAACCAAAAGCCACATAGTCGCTGATGTGAAGAGAAGGATACAGAAGCCATGATCAAGCTGAGGTTTTCAGAAAGAATTAAAATAGAACAAATGGCAGACAGGCAAGAAGCAAGGAGAGTGATCCTGCTAAAATGTAAATCTGTGCATTTCGCTCTTAACTCAAAACCTTCCCTTGGCTTCCCATTTTACTCTGAGTAAAAGTCAAAATCCTTACAACTGCCTATGCGGCTCTGTAGAATTTTCCCTCAGTCTTTCTGACTTCATATCCTACCACTTCCCCCCACTTGCTCCAATTCAGCCACACTAGCCTTCTTGTTCTTCCCTGAAGCCAGGTGCACTCCCACCTCAGGGCATTTGTACTCCTTATTTTGCTTGGAATATTCATTGTCCAGTTACCTGCATGGTTTACTGTTTTACCTCTTTCAGGTCTTTGCTCACAGGTCATCCCTGGGAGGCCTTCTCTGACCATGATATTTAAAATTGAAATTCCACCCCCACTCCCTCTCCCCCTTCCCTGATTTATTTTTCTTCATAATGCTGTCATCGTATGGCATACTTTATTGTCTGTTACCCACCACTGGAATGTAAGCTCCATGAGGGCAGATCTTTTATGTTTTTCTGTTTGGTTCTTTCATATATGCCAAGTGCCTAGAACAGTTCCTGGCACATAGTAAGTGTTCAAGCTGTGTGTTGGGTAAATAAATGAATGTATCACTTAAGGAGATGGAAGATACAGCTTCGGTTCATTACTTTTTGGTTCTAGTCCTCAAGTGGCCTGGCCACACTTTATCACCTATTAGAGGCTTATGATATTAATTTTTAATAGCTC
Source organism: Myrmecophaga tridactyla (assembly GCA_004026745.1). Classification (NCBI taxonomy): domain Eukaryota; kingdom Metazoa; phylum Chordata; class Mammalia; order Pilosa; family Myrmecophagidae; genus Myrmecophaga; species Myrmecophaga tridactyla. Next base: position 32,897 of record PVIY010010925.1, on the reverse strand, counting down.
TCACTTTTTTCATTTTGATTTTTGTTTCTTAGTCATGTGAATATGTACATGGCTCCAAAGTCAAAACCACGTTAAAGATACATTCAAGATAAATTCTATTCCTATGTCCTCTACTCTGTTCTTCCATTTCCCATGAGTTATCATTTTTATTGATTTTTGATTTATCCTTCCATGTTTTAGATATTTTTATTGAGAAATCTTCGACACACATACAGTCCATACATGCTGTACACTCAATGGCTGACACTATCATCACATAGTTGTGTATTCATCACCATAATCATGTTTAGAACATTTGCATCACTCCAGAAAAAGAAATAAAAGAGAAATACTCATACATCCATTTTTTTTTTAATGAGTATGTATATATTTTCATATACCCATGCCTTCTTCTGCACCATTTTGGAGATAATTGTTGCATAAAACTCTATTGTATGAATATATCATAGTTTTTTTCAACCAGTACCATATTGATAATAATTTGAGTTGTTCTCAGTCTTTTGCTACTGTAAATAAATCCATAATGGCCTTGTGCATAGGTTATTTCATGATTTTGCCAGTTTACTTTTGGAATAAATTATTAAAAGTAGATTAGTGGATAATCCCGTGGGTTACCTGAGATGGTTCAAGCAGTTTTCTGATCATTGCAACCAACAAGTCATGAATAAGATAGCTACTTATCCTGAAGACCCATCTTCAATCACACTTTCTTGGGAAACCTTCTCCCATCCTAGGCAGAAGGAATTGACTTTTATTTCCTTAATATCTGCTCAAAAACAAGAAGAAGAAGAGAAAAGAAACCTTGTATTCTCTGTTGTCCATTGTTCTAGTTTGCTAGCTGCTGGAATGCAATATGCCAGAAACAGAATGGCTTTAAAAAGGGGAATTTAATAAATTGCTAGTTTATAGTTCTAAGGCTGAGAAAATGTCCCAGTTAAAACAAGTCTATAGAAATATCCAATCTAAGGCATTCAGGGAGAGATACCTCGGTTCAAGAAGGTCGATGAAGTTCAGGGTTTCTCTCTCAAGTGGAAGGGCATATGGCGAACACAGTCAGGGCTTCTCTCTCATCTGGAAAGGCACAAGGTGAACATGGTCAGTCAGGGTTTCTCTCCCATCTGCAAAGGCAGGTGGCGAACACGGTGTCATCTGCTAGCTTTTCCTCCTGGCTTCCTTTCACGAAGCTCCCCGGGAGGCATCTTCCTTCTCCATCTCCAAAGGTCACTGGCTGGTGGACTCTGTTTCTTGTGGCTATATCATTCTGTTCTCCTCTCTCTGAATCTCTCTTTCTCCAAAATGTTTCCTCTTTTATAGGACTTCAGAAACTAATGAAGACCCACCCAAACGCCTCCAGCTAATCCAGTTTAACAACCACTCTTGATTAAATCACATCTCCAGGGAAATGATCTAATTACAGTTTCAAACATTCAATACTAAATAGGGATTAGAAGAAATGGCTGCCTTTACAAAATGGGATTAGGATTAAAACATGGCTTTTCTAGGGTACATTCATCATTTCAAACCAGCACATCCATATATTGCTCATATGGCACTTTTTACATGCTTTGTATGAGTATCTCATCTCCTTGACTGGACAATAAGCTGCTGCAGATTCCTAATAATGTACCTTGAAGTAGTGATGGATGACTGACAAGTATATACTACAGGTTACCTCAGCACATGACAGGACCCCATTTTAAAGATTCCATTTACATTTATGCCTCATAGAACATAACTGAATAAATCCCAAGTTAACTAAAGAGTTGAAGGTTAAAATGTAAATATATATATATATGTATGAAACTATAAGAAAAAAGTGTTATTTTTCGTTTGCCTAGAGAGCAGTGAAGGCACTGTCTGTACCTTATGCTTTAAACTAGGCTGCCTCAATAAAAATGAGCCTGGAGCTCTCCAGCACATTATTTTGGATCCTCTCACATTGCTCCTGTCCTTTAACCTCTGCTTATGGTGTAACTCCTGACTGGTGCCACTACTGGGCTGGCCTGTGAAGAGATGATTGAGTGTTCTTGCCCAAATCTAAGACTTCGGAGCCAAGTCTGTTGCTATGGTCACGTGGAAGATCTGGCAACTACATTATTGTGTTCAGGGAGAATTTCAACTGCTGTGTGGAGGTGGTGGCCTTTGTTAGCCATTTAACAGAGTGTAGGAGGTATTGTTTGTCTGTGTTCACATGCCTGGCCTGGACTCTAGATCATTCCTACTCCTGGAGCAAAATTTGTGCTATGTCATAAATGCATCAGAGCTAGAGAAGTGGAAAAGCATCTCTTTATCCTGCCTATTGGAGAGGTGGAGAAATGCACTGCCTCCCAGGCAGCCTGCAATCCCATCTTTGAAAGCAGCACATGCTTCCTGGCTATCCTCTGGTATAAATACCCTTTGCTTGCCAGAATGATTCCAGTCTACTCCTATGATCTGTTCTGCTGCCAATACACAACAAAATGTTGATGCTTTGCTCAAGAGCTGTCCAAAAATGGTGCCATATCTTGATGTGGGTGCAATGTTCAAGGAAGAGGCTGCTTCAACAGAAATGCTAATTGATAGCTGCATCTGACTCAAGGTTGATTAAATACCTGGCTATACCTCATGATCAACTGAACTGGGCCCCCAAAAGCAGACAGCAGGAAAAAGTCAAACAATTGGGAGAATGGTGATGGTAGGAGAGAGGACATAAGTCCTCCAATAATGCTGTTAAACAACCATGACAACAGACAGAGTGGTTATGTTTGAATTGTGGGCTGCCACATCATGTATAAGTGCCCATCTGAGGAAAACTACACCTACTGATAACAGGGAAACCACCAGTGTCATGTTCTACCACTCATGGCTTCCCTGTGCTGCCAAACACCCTATACTCATTTCTCTAGAAGTGCACATGTGAGATGGGGGCTATCTGGTTTCCAGGAACTATACGTATCTGTTTACAAATTGCCAAAAAGCTAGACTCTTGTGCATCAGGGAGCTTTGCAGATCTGTTATCAGCAGATCTTGTTACCAAATTGTGCCAAGGTTAGAAATTCACAATGCTGACAGGGAATAGCAATCTGGCCCTTTAAAAGCTGCTGTCCCTCCCTCATATCTTGCATACAAAAGGCATGCAAGGCACGGCAAGGCATGGCAAGGCATGGCAAGGCAAGTACCTCTTCCACTTAGTATGGGCATTCACCAAGAATCACCCTCTCATCTACTGCCTAACCTGTTTCCCCTTGTTCTTCTTCCTCTTGTCTCTATGGCTCTACAGTTTGTTTTGTTTAAAATAGTTTTAAAGATCTATTTGGTCTCATTTGCCTTTATGTACATTGTTTATCATAACTGCTTAATAGGAGTTTTAAAAGGCAAACATTATGGTTATTGTTCGTTTTTTAGGTTTTTTTTTAATTAGAAAAGTTGCAGGCTTACAGAAAAATCATGCAGAAAGTACAGAGTTCTCAGATACCCTCTGACCCCATTCCAAAGTTTTCCCTATTACTAACACTTAGCATTAGTGAAGAAACTTTGTTACAATTGATAAAACAATATTATTGTATTTATACTATTAACTATAGTCCATAGTTTATATTAGGGTTTATTGTTCATGTTGCATGGTTTTACTATGTTTCTTGTTTTTTAAATTTTTATACTAGTAACATACATATATGACCTAAAATGCCCATTTTAACCACTTTCAAATATGTAATCCAGTGGCGTTAATTACATTTACAATGCTGTGCTACCATAACCATCTGTTACCAAAACTTTTCCATTAGAACAAACAAACTCTGTACCAATAAAGCATTAATTTCTCATTCCTTACCCTCACCCCAGTTCCTGGTAACTTGTATTCTAATTTCTGACTCTGTGGATTTGCATATTTTAATTATTTCATATTAATGAGATTGAACAATATCTGTCCTTTTGTGTCTGGCTTATTTCACCCAACATAATGTTTTCAAGATTCATCCATGTTTAGCATGCATCAGAATTTCTTTGCTTTTTTTTTTTTATCATTCTGCAACTTGCTTTATTCAGTCAACAATATTTTTCTTTTTTTTGTTGTTGAATTAATGCAAATGTTCTAAGAAATGATGAATATGCAACTAAGAACAATAGTTTTAAAACTTTTCCCTGTTCACATATTTCATTCCTTTGCATTTTTGTGGTACTCCATTATACAAATATAGCAAATTTTAATTACCCATTCCTTTATAGATAGATAGGCATTTAGATTGTCTCTAATTTTTTTGCTATTATATATAATGCTAACAATTAACATCTATGTACATGCTTCCTTATGCACATTTGCTGGTGTTTTTCTAAACTGGAAGAAGGATGAGCATTTGAGAAGTTGAAATCCAGACTGTCCTCCAAAGAGATTGGTGGTAAATTGAATTCTGTACTATAGTTTAGACATGTTCTCAATCTTACCAGCATTCTTGTGGATGTGAACCCACTGTATGTAAATAAGACCTCTTGAAGATATTTATTTTTAGCTAGGGTGTGGCCCAAATGAATGAGGGTGGGCCTTAATCTGAATTACTGGAGTCCTTTATAAGCAGAAGTAATTCAGACACAGCTAGAGAAAGGCTTGAGGAGGCACCAGAAGCCGGAAATCAATGGAAGAGAAAGGAGAAAAAACAGAACACAGAAGAGAACACTGCCGTGTAACACAAGAAAGGAAACAAGGCAAGGAACCCCAAGGATCACACAGGCAGAGAGTACCAGAACATTACAGGCTTTGGAGAGAAAGAATCGCCTTGCTGACACTTGATTTGGACCTCTCCTAGCCTCAAAACCGTGAGCTGATACGGTCCCATTGTTTAAGCCAACCCATTGCATGGTATTTGTTTTGGCAGCAAGAAAGCTAAAACAGGGTCTGTCTTCAATATTCTTCCTTAACTGCTCTTTTGTCCCCTTGGCTTTCTATTTTTGTTTTATTGTTTGATGTAATCTTTTCCAACATCCCACCATATATTTGCCATTCTTGTGGGAGAAGAATTTGAGGTAAATTCTAAGAGCCTAGATTCCCAAATACGTTATTCAAGTTGGAGCTTATGAAAGAGAAAGTGTATACTTTATATTTGAAAAGGTTGTATATAATTTCAAATCATGTATTATTATTATCACTTCTTAGTAGTGGCACTTAACTCGTATGACAAAGGTTTAAAGGAGTGTCATAGCACACGACTTTTCCCTGAAATTTTGTCCATTGTTCTGTAGTTATTTCTTTGCTTTTTACAGTTGAATAACATTCCATTGTATGAATGTACATTTTGCTTATCCACTCACCTGTTAATGATAATTGGGTTGCTTCCACCTTTTGGCAATTGTAAATAATGCTGCTGTGAACATTGGTGTGCAAATATCCATTCACATCGCTTTTACTTAGAAGTGGGATTGTCAGGTCATATGGTAATTCTGTCCTTTACTTCCTGAGGAAACACCAAACTGTTTTCCACAGTAGCCGCACCATTTTACATTCCCACCAACAAAGAACAAGTGTTCATTATTTCTCCTCAACCTTTCAACATTTGTTCTTTTCTTTTTTTTTTTTAAGTAACTAGCCATTGTAGTGTGTGTGATATTCTATCTTGTTGAGTTTTTTTTAATTAGAGAAGTCATATGTTTACAGGAAAAATCATGCATAATATATAGTTCTCATATACCATCCTATTATTAATGCCTTAGTGTGGTACATTTGTTACTATTCATGAAAGAACATTTTTATAATTGAACTATTAACTATGGTCCATATAGGGTTCATTGTGTCATCAAGGTTTTACTTTGCATTTCCCTAATGGCAAATGATGTTGAGTATCTATCTTTACAGGCTTCCTGGCCTTTTGTATATCTTTTTTTGGAAAAAGGTCTATTCAAGTCTTTTGCCCATTTTAATTTGTGTTATCTTTTTGTTGTTGAGCTGTAGGATTTCTTTATATATTCTTGATTTTAAACCCTTATCATATGTGATTTCCAAATACTTTGTCCCATTCCGTAGGTTGTCTTTTTACCTTTATACTTTGGGTTTTGATACCTGCTTTTGGTCTTGTTTCAGGACCTGTTCAAAGTTTCCTTCTTGAGAGTACAGGTCTAGGGCTCTCTCTACTAATTCTGTCTCTTAAGTATTCATGTTTTGTTGATTCTGCCCTGGGTAAGAGACTTCCTCCACTAACTTCTGCCACATAAAACTACCATTGGCTGGACTAGTCCTCTAGTCTTTCCAAAGAGAAGCTCAGATCTTGAAGTTTCATCTTAACAAATTGCTGACTGGTAGATCTGCATACCTCCCCACCCACCACTCAAGTACCTAGAATGCTGTCCAAATAAATGGCCTATTAGGAAGTCTTTTGCTCAAAAGAGGGAATTACCTCCCTCTCTGAGTAACTGATTGTTTAAGTGGGTTGGTTCCCAGAGCTGCTAAGACTTCAAAATTGGCAAATTTGCTTTTAGAGCAAGAGGACTGAATTGTTGGGTATCATAAAGACAAGAATCTGTAAGTCCTCAACATTGTTCCCCAACTTCCACCTTAGATGGTATCTGCCTGAGGTATCAGCACATTTTATAAGAAAAAAATGGAGAACTCATCATGGTCATTCTCACTGGAAACTGAGAATGCAGATTCTGAAGTCAAGATCACTGGGGCTCAAATCTAACTCTCCTACTTCCTGGTATGGCTCTTGGGAAATCACTTCTCTGTGCCTTAGTTTCCTTATTTGTAAAATGAAGATTTTTTTTTTACAACTACTGTCAGTTGTAAATAAATTATTACATGGCATTAAGGTGATCAATAATTGTTAGCTGTTATTTTTATTGGGCCAATTCAGGGAGACTAGGATATTCACAGAATTAAGCTGCCAGTGTACATCTAACTTTGTCTAAATGAGACAAATGTGTGAATAGAAAGCAACTTTCTAGACATGCTTAGTATACTGAATAGATGATGATATCCATTAGTCTCTAAACCCTCCAGGAGTATTCCAAAGACTCAAGAATAGGTTTCTCTATAACTTCCTAGAAAGAAGAATAATTATACAAATATCTCAATTACAACTTAATTTACTCTAGCCTAATGCAAGTCTCTAATAACAATGTCATATTTCTCTAGCATCTCCAAGTCAATACCCAGAAAAATGTACTTTAATTCCTAAGGTCAGATTGCTGGAATTTGTCTTACCAAACTTGGAGATGGATGATTCCTATTAAGTTTTCTCCCACTGTTAATGGTAGGTTCTCTAGAACATCAAGGACATGTTCCTTGTTCTTGAAAGGTTCATGCTCCACTTTTCCAACTTCATTGTCCTGCTGATACACTACTTGAAGAAAGGAGGAAATAATGTTATTGAACAATCCTATCTGACTACCTGCTGCCAAAAGAAGAATGGAATACTTGTTTCCTCTTGGACGAAGACAGCAGTCTCTTAAGAGATCAAGAATCGATTCACATCTGCCCTGATCATGGACTTCTCCATCCCTACATCAATATAATACATGCCCCCATTATTATGGTAGGGGAAACCCTTTGGCCAGAGGACTTCCTGAAAGGAAGAAATAATGCCTGCCAGTATGGCCAATTTTGAGGTATCCCATAACTATGAGATCTGATCAACAATGACTAGAAAAAATTTAGATCAAACCCTGGGCCCTGTTCATTTTTCCTCTAAGATTCCAATTCAGAATCTCTTATATACTTAGCCTTTGAAATTTCTAGAGTTCATTTTAAAAATTATAGTGTGCCAAGACAGTGAAGAAGCCTCTTGACAGATCAGAGGGGACACATCAGCTGGTGAGGAACAGGTGAGAGAGGGCAAATAGGAAATGATTGTGTGGCTGTGAAGATTAAATGGATGTACTGAATAGTAAAGGTTTTGTCAAATAATTTGAGGATTTTTAAAGCAAGTGTACCTATAAGTGCCTAACCCATTTCTAACTTTCTTTTTTGGCGTATGTTCATGCACACACATGCACGTTTTGATAAGATTTTACAACTGCTGAACACCTTTAAGCTATTGAGTAATACTTTTTCACTCTAAATGTTTTAAGTTGTTTGTAATAGTTTCCACTCTGTCAGGAGTTTCTCTAAGAGCTAGTTTGCAAGTAGCAGCAAGTTATGAAAAGGGCCACACCTGCTTAGAGAAGAAGCAACTCATTCAAGCAGCAACAAAACAAGCTAATTGTAAAAATACAACTCCTGAAAAGCTAGTTAGGCTAATTGTGATGCATACTGCAGACTCCTACTAGCTATATGCCTTGTGTTGACACAAGAGTTACTTTTAGAGCAACTGGCCTTTTTTGTTTGTTTTTTTTGTAACAACCTCTGACACTCTGAGTCCCCAGAGAAGACAGTACTGTGGTAAACTTGAAAGAGGAAGATCCTTGCAGGGTTTAGGATAAGAAGGAAATATTCTTGCCTCCAAACTCTTTCATCAGAACCTAAGCAATTTCTCCTCAGCAATGTGGAGAAAAACCTAATTCTGAGGCTGAGGATAGGATGGCATGCTACTATGTTACAAGTGGGAAATATAATTTAAAAAATCAACCATTCAAAATGATTGGGAATTTTCAACTTAATGATTTGAGAGACATACACAATTTATCTGAAATTCTCTTTTAAGAGGTTTCACTTTACCTAAACTCATTCATTAATTCAACAAATGTCTATTGAGTACCTACCATGTACCAGGCAGTGTGCTAGGCACCAGGGAAACCTCAGTGAACGCTGTCCTCATGCAGTTCACATTCTACTGGGGAGAGAAAGGCAACCAAGAATAAACGCATGATGTGTCTGAAGAAAAAAACAGGATAAAAGAATACGAAATTGAAAGGGTGATATTTTATGAGGATAGTGAACTTAGAAGATATTTCAGAAGTTACCTGAAGGAAGGGAGGAGGTCTGTAATGTGGCAATGTGGAAGAAGAACAGGTCCCAGATAGCGGAAGCAGCAAGTTTCTAACGAGGCAGAAACATGTTTGGCTTGTTTGAAGAACATTAAGAACGCCAGTGTGGTTGACGTGCGGATGAGGGAAGGGAAGAATGGCAGTGAATGATATACTTGCAGGAGTTGCCAAGTTTTCAGACCGTATAGAGCTTTATAGGCCAAGGAAAGAACTTTGGATTTTAAGACTGTTGGGAAACCACTGGCAGATTCTGAGCAGTGGAGTAACCTGATCTCACTCACATAATGGATTATATGGTCATCCTATGTGTCACAGACTGTAAGAAGCAAAGTGGAACAGGCCAATAAGAGGGTACCACAGTAATCTAGGCAAGAAAAGATGCTAACTTGAACTAGAGTTGCAGCAGTGTAGGTGCTGGAAAGTATTAGAGTATATTTTGAAGGTAGAGCCCGCGTGACCTGCTTAAGGAATAGAGTTAGTGTGTGAAAGTGAAGAGTCCAGGATTATCCCAAGATTTTTGGCCTCAGCATCTGAAAAATAGAGTTGCTATTTACTGGAGTGGTGAAGACTTCAGGACAAGCAGATCGGGGTTGTGTTATGTATATGTGTATGCATTGTGTGTGTGTAAAACAGAAGTTCAGTTTTGGACTTGTTTAAGAAGACTATTATTACATTTCCAAATGCTAGAACAGTGGCTGTCACAGAGAAGGCACTCAATACTAGTTGAATGCAAAAAATTAAGATGTAGAATAAGGCAATTGGATAAAAACATATAAGTACGTCTATAATGCTATTCTCTGTATTTCTAGGTATATTTACATTTATATTTTGCAATGATGAGGATTCATCAAAACCCTTCACTTTTTGGTGCTAAAAGAGATATTAGAGATCATCCAACTCCCACACTCTGGGGAAAGATAAGGACCATAGACTAAGGAAACAGGCCAAACAACACAATAATGGTACAGCCAGAACCTGCAGTCAGTCCTTCTGATTCTTAATTCATTGTTCCACATTACTCAAAGTTCTCCTTACTCATGGAATATTGACATTTAACTTCATAATGTCAACTGAAGTATTCTTTTCAAGGAATATATTTGAAGGTTCTCCTTACAGACCTGGCTAGTTGGAATTTATTTCACAAACCATTAATTGCAAGTGAAAACTGCTATATGTAAAGGAGTCATGACAGAACCCTCTAGAGACAGCAATGATATTTAGATGTGCATTTTACAGGTAATATATATTACTTCACAATTATTGTTAGCAAACAGAGACATCCTTTGATTGGGACTGCATAGCTAGGAAAATACTCTTTAGTTAACCAGCAAACTGTGAAATACTCAGTGCATTTTTTTTGTTGTTATGTGTAAACATCTATCTGGTCCTGACCTGTAAAAATTTACATTCTATTTTAACTTCAAACCAGGCATTGAATGTCTATTGCGTCAGTGGGTCTGACACAACATTAAACAAAAGTGAATGGCCCTTTTTCAACTGTACAGACAGCAAATGAAAAAGACTTCTTAGAAAAGGAAGCATTTTTTTTTAAAGTGTAAACACCTGTTGAAAACTATTATCAGATCATGCTAGAATAAAGAGAATAGCTAGACCTTTGTGGAATTGTCAGGAGAGGTTTCCTGAATGGGTAAGCATGGGTTTTTAAAAAATAACCGGATTTGTCCTGTTGGATATTCTAGGCGAGGAAAATACAGCACAGAAGGGCTAAGGGTAGAAGCAAGTAAGTCATGTCACAGGAGTTCACACCCATGTTTAATAGGACTGCATCATTGTTAGCTAAGGGTGGAGGAGGCAATTGGAGGAAAGCCGCAACACAAGCCAAGTAGTCCAAGATTGACATCCGAAGAGAATTGAACGTGATCAAAACAAAGCACTTAAGTTGTTTTGTTGCCCTTAATACATCATAAGCGAGTACCACTGAAGGCAGATTTTTATCTTCATATATCTCCACATTCCTCAACACGTTTCTTAAGTACTTTTTATATCCAATTAAAAAAAAAAACCTCAGGAATACTATGAATTTCCCCCCTCCCCCGAAGAAAACGAACTAAGCAGCAGTGTCCAAATAAGTGAGGTGAGAGGAGCTGTTTTCTATTCCCTGCTCCGTGCCACATTGTACAGTAACTTTAAGTCGGCAAAACTATGTTTTAATGGATGAGATAATGACTTCAAAATGCTTAGCACAGTATCTGGCACGTCGTAAGCTCTCCACAAATGATGGTCACTTTGACCTCAGACCCTTCTTAACCGTTTGGGATTTGGTTTACTCATTTTCAAAGGAAGAAACGGGTCACAGATGGTTTCTAAGGCTCCTGACAGCTCTGACAATCTATTTCAAGTAGGTATCGAATAAATATTTGCAGAACAAACGAATAAAACTGTCTCTCCACGTGGGCCGGCTGAGCGTCCACCCGAGGCTGGCAGGATATTCACCTGGAAAGTACATATGCCCCTCAACCAAAACCAGCAGAGAAAAGGGGGGTGCTGAGCGAGAGTCCTCGTTCGCTCACAGCCACACCCGCAACCAACTCCACCCTCCTCCCCTACCCGTGCCCCATCAGGTGCCAAAGTCTGTTACGACAGCCGGGCGGAGGACTACCAGTTCGGCCCACGCTCCCGGCACGCCCCTTCCGGCCAGGACCCCGCCCCTCCGACCCACGGCCCCGCCCACTAGCCCGACCTCACTGTACAGTTCCGCCCCAATCCGTCATGCCCCGCCCATAGGCCCACCCCGCCGCGAGCTCTGCGCTGGGTCTTTTCTGGAGCTCGCCGGCGTCTGCGTCCACCTCCGCCGACGCTCTGAGGTCACCGACGGGGCCGACGGCGGGGGGGCGGGGGTGGGGTTGGGGGGCGGAGGGGCGGAGGGAGAGAGGGAAGATGGCGGCAGAGGCCGGATATTGGCGCCGCCTCCCCCAATCCTGGAGCCGGCGCAGATGAGGCGGCTCGGCTGGGGCCAGCGGCGCTTCGGAACCCGAGCTGGGGGAACCCTGGCGGTGGGGCCTGGCCCTGCTCTATGCCGGCGCCTCGGCTAGACTGAGCGGCGGCGGCGACGCCTCTTTCCTCCGGCCCTTTCCCTGTGGCTGTGAGTCCGAAAGGTGACGGGCGGCAGAGGCGGCGGGGCCGGGATGGAAGACGTTAACTCCAACGTGAACGCAGACCAGGAGGTGCGGAAGCTACAGGAGCTAGTGAAGAAGCTGGAGAAACAGAACGAACAGCTGAGGAGCCGGTCGGGGGCTGTGCAGGGCGCCGGCCCTCTCGGGCCTGGCAGCCCGGTTCGGGCAGGCGCGTCCACTGCGTCGTCTGGTGCTGCGTCCCCTAGGGGCTTCCCCTTGGGCCTCAACACCAAGTCGGGCTGCGGGGCCGGGGCGGGCCCGAAGCGCACGAGTAGCGAGGAGCTGCGGGAAGCCACCTCCTTGCTCGCGGCGGGAGAAGGCAGCTTGTTGGACGAGGTGGAGCCGCTGCGGCCCGAGGAGCTGGAGCGCCTGTCAGGTTGGGAGGAGGAGGAGGAGAGCTGGTGAGTGCCGGGTGGAGGCTGGGCGGGGACGGGCACGGGGGCGGGGAGCGTCTTCCCGGGGTCCCCCTGGTAGGAAGCCTCGCTTTGTGTAGCGGGATCCGCTCTGTGGCGGGGACTCGTGAATTACTTGCTTTGGCTGCGGAAAGGTCGAATAGAGTTGACTTTTCGAGGCATGGGCAAGGAAAGGGCTTATAGTTAGTTCTCTGGGTTGTGGACCCCGCGGTGAGCTGGACCCTGTTGGGTTCTGTGGTTGTCACAGCCTGTGAAGGGGTGGGAAGAGTCGGAGGTGGGAAACGGCCTTGTGGAAAGGGATCCTGCTTTATGTGAACTGTCGGCTTTCGGATGGTGGCCAGGGCATTTCGGATGTCGGGGAGGGGTCTGCTTGATGATGTATGACTGGTGAATGTGATGGACCAAGAGCTGTGTTCGTCTGTGCGGTGCTCACTGTTTTGGCCCAGTGTGTGGTGGGTAAATTTCTGATGGGAATGGGGAGACCTTGTGAATCAGCATTCCCACTTTGGGTAGTGGGGTAAAGCTTGCTTTGTATGAAAAGGGCAGAGAATGGTGCTGCTTTGTATGAAGAGTCAAGGGTGGAGTAAAAGCCCTAACTCTTATTTTTTATCTTTTTAAACAAAAAATGGGGTGAGAAATTTTTCCGAGCTGCACAGTGACAGTTATCACATCCATCTTTCGTTTCCATGTCATTCTAGAGCCAGAGGAAGAGTCCTGTTTGAAAATCTAAACCAAAACTGTGTTGTCATAAGCCGCTTCTTGATGAAATTGTGACCCACACCTCACTATCAATTCCATAAATAGAAAGGACATGGGAGGCTTTTTCCCTCCTGTTTTATTACTACTGAATTAAAACGTCTATGGGAATTCTCTTACTAATAACTCATCCCTTTATAAACTTAATTTTTAGCGACATCATCTCTTCGCTGTGTTGAAACTGAAACTTCTAATTTAGTGAAATCGAAATCCTTCATTGATTCTGGTTATTGCAGGCCTGAAAATTTTCAGAATACTGTGGTGGTGAAGAGCTTTGCATTCACCCAAGCCCAGATTCAGGCCCTGTCTTCCACTTACTAGCTGTGTGACCTTGGGCAAGTTACTGTGAGCCTCACTTTTTTTCTGTATTTCAAGGAGAAAATAATACTTCTTAAGTGAGAGAATTCGAGTATGCTTTTAGTCCTAGGTCTGTCATCTAATAAACTTTCCAGGATTCGTTATTACTCTTAAACCTAGGTGTTTAAATCAAGAAATATTTTGTGAGCTTTTACGGGATCTTGTGGGAGAGTCTAAAAGTTCATGTGTGGTTCCTTGTTCATAATGCAATTACAGTCTTATTGGGAGCCAAGTTTCATGCAGTAAAATAATCTATACAGTGAATTGCCAAAAGAGTGATTGGAATAAAAAGTATTGAGTGTGCTCAGAAATTAGGACGAGAGTAAGAGTTTAAAGTAGTTGAGGCAAACTTAAAAGGTGGCCTTGGAGCGAGCCTGGGGTGGGGAAGAGTAGGAAAGGGCATTTTATGCTCTGACAACTGCTATAGCAGAGTCAGAAGTATTTGTAAGTCCCTATTAAGATTCCAATGACAGAGGTTCCCTGAATATGCTATGTCAAGCCTTATTTTATCACCATGTGATACCAAATATTATTAGAACTGACTGTGGTAATGACAGTTTTTTGTATTAGTGTGAAATCACGTCCTCCAAAAGGAATCCTGGTTACATATATACTCTAAGAGAGCCTAGAATCACCTAAATATGTTTCACATGCTTCTTCCAAGTGCCAGTGATAATGATTCTCTTAATAATGAGGATTAGCTGCACCCACTGGCCCATTTTAGATTATGTATTATTAGAACACATTGAGTCCACTTGGAAAAGCTGAAGTCTTTGGCTTATTGAGTTTTGAGTATAGGGTGTGTTCAGGTAAATCACGTTTTCTTAGATACCATGCCGGGAGTTTCTTTTGACCAGGTGTTTCCTATTTACTGTGTTGATTCTGACTTCATGTCTTGATATTATATATGTCTTGCACTTTTTCTGAATTAAAAGTCTGATAAATTGTATTTAAAATGCTTTGAGCTATGTATTTGGGTGTAAGTGGAAAAGGGGTGGGTGTCAGTGGCAAGGGGGAGGAAGTTTCATAGACTACAGAGTTTTTACTTTCTTAGCAAGCTGAAAATCCACCTTTCTGTAATGTCTATCCATTGTACCTTTTTTCTATCTAGAGGAATATTTTCTTCCAAGTGTATACCAGTTAATACTAATTCTGAGATGTCAGTAGATATTATGTTGAAAAAAATAAGTCAAATGTCAGAAAAACAGGGTTTGGCATAAAATAAACCAGTTTCGTTAATACTGAGTCCTTTGAAAAAGTATCCTGAATGTAGTAAATCTATAAGAAGTCTGGTTTGTTTCCTAAACTTACTTGAACTCCCAAGGAACTAGTATCTTGTGAAACACATTTAAAAAATAGTGCTTTAGAGCAGTGGCTTCCACACTGTTTTGACCCAGTTCCATGGTAAGAAATATATTTTATATCACAAACTAGTACACAGATGTATATGAGTAAGTGAAATAAAAGTTTCAAAAAACTATAGTTACTTTAGGACAGTGTGATATGGTATTATTTTCTATACTGTTCTGTTTTGTTTTGGGGCAGAGGGGAGGGATGCTGGTTGCAACCCATTGTACAAAGCTGATTTCATGATTCTTTAATGGGTTCTAACTCTTTGAAAAATACTGATCTAGAGCAACACAGAAAAGTCTAGGGAAGGGAACTAACATTGTGCATTGTGATATGCTATTATCTAGGAATCTTATAAACATTTCTTGCATTTAATTTTTTATCCATTTGAGATAAGTATTGTTTTATAGGAAAGAAAACTTGGTATCTTTCTCTGTATCAAATAACACATAGAAAATGATGGAGCTAGGATTTGAATCCTGGTCTTTCTGACGTCAAAGACTATGCTGTTCCCAGTAAATGATGCTTTTTCCAGGTATATCCCATTTTCCATGAGTTGTCCTTTCAGATATTTGAGGACTGTTTTCATGTCCCTGCTGACCCCTTCTCACCACCAAACACATTGAGTGTTCTCTTCTTCAGAGTAAACTATCCCGTTTTATTTAACCATTTTTTCAGATGTGATTCTCTGATCCTTCAGCCATCATGAACATTTTTCTCTGTGTGAATTCCAGTTGTTTATTGTCATTAAACATGGTAACCAGAACTGCACTCAGTATTTTAGATGTTAATTGACAAGACAGAGTGCAGTGGTTGTACCTTATTTGAGCTAAATGCTGTTATTTTTGAAACCAGATATTTCATTAACATTTTCAGCTTCTGTTACTTAGGCTTAATCTGAGCCAGTAGTGTCAACTAACACTCCTACATCTTTTATACATAAGTTGTTAAACTGAGTCTCCCTAACCCTATTTTGGTCTAATGAATATTTTTTTGCTTAAGTTTTGAGGCTTTTGAATTTCATTTTGTTAGTCTTGATTTAGGTGTTAACATTATCCATTCTTTCATGTTTTTTTCTTTAATTGTGCTAAAATATGACAGAAAATTTGCCTTTTTAATCATTTCTAAGTGTACAGTTAATTCAGTGTCATTAATTATATTCTCAGTGTTGTACAACCATCACCATTACCTATTTTAAAAGTTTTTTATCACCATGAACAGAGACTGCACCAATTGACCAATAAAATCCCATGCCTCCCTCCCAGCCCTTGGTAACCAGTAATCTATTTTCTTCTTTTTTTCCCCAGAGACAAAGGATTTTATTGCTCACAGCAATAGCAGTAGGCAGAGTATTATCATTTTTGTGTATTAGTTCAGGAGAACCAATTCTTATGGAGTGTTCTAGTTTGCAAGCTGCTGGAATGCAGTATACCAGAAACGGAACAGCTTTTAAAATGGGGAATTTATTAAGTTTCAAATTTATAGTTCTAAGGCCATGAAAATGTCCAGATTAAGGAAAGGCTATGAAAGTGTCCAAATTAAAGCACCAACAAGAGTTTACTTTACCTTCACTCAAGAAAGGCTGATGAAGTTCACGGTTTCTCTCTCAGCTGAAAGGGCACATGGCAAAGTTTGCCAGCTTTCTCTCCTGGCTTCTGGTTTCATGAAGCCTCCCTAGGGCGTTTTCGTTCTTCATCTACCAAGGTCTCTGTCTGGGGGGCCTTGTAGCTTTTTCCAAAATGGTTCCCTCTTAAAGGGCTCCAGTAAGCAACCCCACCTTGAATGGGTAGAGACACATTCCACGAAGAAACATCTCATCAAAAGTTACCACCCACAATTGGGTGGGTCACATCTCCATGGGAACAATCAAAAAGCTCCCCCCCCCCCCAGCAATATTTGATGACAATTAAAGGACATGGCTTTTCTGGGGTACACGAGATTCAAACCAGCACATGGGGGATATGAAAAGCAGCCAGGTGGTACCCCTATACTCAGTGGGTTGCATTACAGGAGAGGAAACCTGAGCTTAGGTAACCAAATCTAATGGATAGCAAACGTGCATGCCCATTGCTCTGAAGACACTGTTGCTATGTCTCCAAACTGTAAGCAAATATTTTATTTTAAACGCAATTTTATTGAGATATATATTCACATACCATATAATCATTTGAAGTGTACAATCAGTGGTTCACCGTAGCATCATATAGCTGTGTACTCACCATCACAATTGACTTTTTGAACATTTTCATTGCTCCCAAAAGAAATAAGAATAAAATAAAAATAAAAAAGAACACTCAAAAATCCCATACTCCCCTATTTGTCCATATACTGAATGAAAAGTGTCAGTTACAAGGTTTTCATAATCACGCTGTCACACCTTAAAAGCTATATAGTTATAGAGTCACCTTCAAGAATCAAGGCTATTGGATTATAGTTCAACAGTTTCAGTTATTTCTACTAACTACTCCAATACACCAGAGACTGTGTATTGGATACATCAAGAAATGCCAGGGCCCAACTCATCCCTGGGAGTCATGTCCCACATTGCCAGGGAGATTTATACCCCTGGGAGTTAGGTTCCAGGGGCAAACAGAGAGCTTACTTATGGAGTTGGCTTAGAGAGAGAAGCCACATTTGAGCAACAAGAGGTTCTTTGGGATGACTGCTAGTCATAATCATAAGTAGGCTTAGCTTCTCCTTTGTAGGACTAAGGTTCATAAGGGCCAGGCCCATCAACTTGGCAGCCCCCCGTGCTTGCGAGAAAACCCGGTCTTCCCTAGGTGGGAAAGTTTAATATTTCTACCTTTTTCCCTAGTTCCTCAAGGGGACTTTGCAATGACTTTTTTATTTTCTGCCCTGATTGCTCTGGGATGTCAGGGCATCACACTAACCTGTACAACAAGATGTCTCTCCCTTTTCAAGTTTCCTTGAAATTACGGTGTTTAAATAAGCTGATCGTGTAAGTTAAATGAGGTATTGTGCTACTGAAAATTTTGCACCAAATAAAAATCTCTTTCTTTGGTCTCACACAGAAGTTGAAGTTTTAATTTATAGTTGATATCATCCTTTACCCTCTAATCTGATTTACCTTAGTCCTAACCAGATCAGCTTCATTCATATCTCTAATTGAAGTCTGATTACTCTTTTCAGTGTTTTTAACAGTTGCTGTATGGGATAATGCTGACTTTCATAGCTCCAGAACCCTAGCCTGACTCTCAGGTGTCACACAGATACCTGAAGTTCCAGGGAATGATGACCAGATTGTACATAAAGAGCTCAACATCTCAGAATTTAGAAGTTACAGTTACAGCTCAGGAATAGATGTGACTGCTATAAGAGCTTTCAATTTAGGAACCTTTACAGTAAGCTTTATTGAACATTCCCTGTACTCTAATCCTCAATTGTCTAATCTCTGCCCATGTTCTATCCCTTGATAACCTGTGTCCTTGAACTCAATTCTCAGAGTTTGCACATTATAGTTAGTCCACATTAGTGATGTACTATAATATTTGTCTTTTCGTTTCTGGCTTTTTCCATGCAACATACTGTCCTCAAGCTTCATTCATCTAGTTGCATGCCTCACAACTTCATTCCTTCTTGTAGCAGCTCAGTATTCCATATCATGTATACACCACTGTTCTTTCTGTTCCTCAATGTACTCTTAGGCCACCTCCATCCTTTGCAAATTGCACACACTGCCACCATAAACACAGTGTACAAATGTCCATTTCTGTCCCTACTCTCTGTTCCTCCAAGTATATAAGTAACAGCAGATTTGTAGGATCATATGGCAGCCTCCACACCTAGCCTCCTGTGGAGCCACCACACTGCCCTCCAGAGGGGCTGCACCACTCTACTTCCCTTCCAAAAGCAAATAGGTGCATCTCTTTCTCCACATTTTCTCCAGCACTTGTATCTCTCTGTTCATTTTTGAACAGTTTTATTCACACATCATACATTCCAGCCTAAGTATAAAAGCAGTGGTTTCCAATATAATCACGTAGCCATGCCTTTACCACCACAGACTATATGAGGACATTTCCTTTTCTTCCGCAAAGAATCACATACTCTCTCCCATATCCCTCACTTACTGACGTTTAGCTTTAAGTTTTACTGTTAATTATAGACCTTAGTTTGTGTTGATTGTATTTTTTCTGTATATCATCCCATTTTCAGTACCTTGCAATGTTACATTTATTTGTTCTTCATTGTGCAAAATCTTCTTATATTTGTACATTTAATCACCGTTGTTGTCCATTCTAGGCCTTGCTAAGTCTTTATCTTCTCTTCTGAATATACATGACCCCAGCTCTCCTCACTCAACCATACTCACACTCAGCTCCCATTCATTGTACTTAAAATATTATGCTACTGATTCCCGGTGCCTGCCCATGCAAAATAAATAAATCAGTAAAAATTTGTGCTACCATTAGATAATATTGTGTTATCCATTTCTGGATCTGTACAGTCAATCTGTTGAATGTTCTGTACTACTTCATCATCAAATGTCCAGTCTCTACCCTCTTTCTGTATCTTGATAACTTGTATTCTCATCTTTAACTCTCAAAATTCATTCATTAATGTTAGTTCACATTAGTGAGATCATACAGTATTTGTCCTTTTGTTTCTGACTCATTTCACTCAGCATCATGTTCTCAGGGTTGATCCACATTGTTGCACGTGTCACAACTTTATTCTGTTTTATAGCTGTGTAGTATTCCATCGTATGTATATACCACAGTTTGTTTAGCCACTTGTTGGCTGATGGACATTTTGGCTGTTTCTATCTCTTGGCAATCATAAATAATGCTACGTAAACATCAGTGTACAAATGTCTATTCTTGTCCTTGTCTTCAGTTCCTCTGAAATATGTAACTAGAAATGGTATTGTTGGATCATATGACAATTTTATACTTAGTTTCCTGAGGAACCACCAAAATGCCTTCCAGAGCAGTTCCACCTTTTACATTCCTACCAACAATGAATAAATGTGCCTCTTTCTTCACATCTTCTTCAGTACTTGTAGTTTTCCGTTTTTTTTTTTATAATGGCCTTTCTAGTGGGTGTGAGATGATATCTCATTATGGTTTTGATTTGCATTTCTGTAATAGCCAGTGAAGTTGAATATCTTTTCATATATTTTTGAGTCATTTGTATTTCCTCTTCTGAGAAGTCTGTCCATTTCTTTTGCTCATTTTTAATTGAATTGGTTGCCTTTTTGTTGTTGAAATGGAGACTCTCTTTATATATTCTGGATACTAAACCCTGATTCGATATGTGGTTTCCATATATTGTCTCCCATTGCATAAATTCTCTTTTGACTTTCCTGACAAAGTCTTTTTTTTTTTTTTTTTTACTTTTTTATTGTATGGTATAACATATATACAAACCAAAGAAATAAGACAGCAATCGTTTTTAAAGTACTCTTCAACAAGTAGTTACAGGACAGATCCCAGAATTCTGACAAAGTCTTTTGATTCAAAAAGTGTTTCATTTGGAGGAGATCCCATTTATGTTTCTTTTTTCATTGCTTGTGCTTTGGATGAATGGTCTAGGAAATCACCTATCACAAGATCTGTAAGATAACTCCCTACATTTTCTTCTAAAAATTTTATGGTGTTAGCTCTATTGTGTAGAGCTTTGATCCATTTTGAGTTAATTTTTGTCTAAGGTATGAGATATGGGTCTTCTTTCATTCTTTTGGCAATGGGTTTCCAGTTCTACAAGCATTATTTCTTGAAGAGGATGCTCTGTCCCCGTTGAGTTGACTTGACTGCCTTATGAAAAATCCGTTAACCATAGATGAGTGGGTCTGTTTCTGAACACTCATTTTGATTCCATTGGTCAGTATATCTTTCTTAATGCCAGTACCATGCTGTTTTTTTTTTTCCCAGTTGAGTTGCAAGCTATAATTTGCAGTTTGTTCCCAAAAGCTTTTCCTTTTTATTATTATTTTTTTACTCTCCATACCCTGGATAAATGGGACATCAGACACAGGGTTTTCACAATCACACAGTCACATTGTGAAAGCTATATATAGTCTTCTTCTGGAATTAAGGCTACTGGAACACAGTTCAACAGTTTCAGGTAATTCCCTCTGTCCTCTCCAATACACCATAAACTAAAAAGGAAATCTATATAATGCGTAAGAAAACCTCCAGGATAACCTTTTGACTCTGAAATCTCTCAACCACTGAGACTATTTTGTTTCATTTCTCTCTCCCCCATTTTGGTCAAGAAGGCTTTCTCATCCCCATGATGCCAGGTCCTAACTCATCCCTGGGAGTAAGGTCCCACATTGCCAGGGAGATTTACACCCCTGGGAGTCATGTTCCACATAGTGAGGAGGGCAGTGAGTTCACCTGCCTAGTGAATACTGTGCTGTTTTGAGCACTGTAGCTTTGTAATATGTTTTAAAGTCCGATAGAAGTAGTATGAGACCTCCCACTTGTCCTTTTTCTCAAGATATTTTTAGCCATTTGGGGCACCCCTGCCCTTCAAATAAATTTGATTATTGGCTTTTCTATTTCTGCTAAGTAAATTGTTAGGATTTTAATTGGTATTGCATTGACTCTATAATTAATCATTTTGGGTAGACTTGACTTCTTAACTATATTTAGTCTTCTCCATGAACATGTTATGCCCTTCCATTTATTTAGATTCTTCTTTGATTTCTTTTAGCAATTTCTTGTAGTTTTCTATGTATAAGCCTTTTGTGGC
The DNA here is from genome assembly GCA_004026745.1 of Myrmecophaga tridactyla. Classification (NCBI taxonomy): domain Eukaryota; kingdom Metazoa; phylum Chordata; class Mammalia; order Pilosa; family Myrmecophagidae; genus Myrmecophaga; species Myrmecophaga tridactyla. The sequence goes on along the minus strand of PVIY010010925.1, from coordinate 11,278 downwards.
CTTGGTTAAATTTATTCCTAAATATTTAATTCTTTTGGTTGCTATTGTAAATGAATTTTTTTTCCTAGCATTCCTCCTCAGTGTATACTAGTGTATTGAAAATACTGCTCATTTTGGGGTGTTGATCTTGCCTGCCGCTTTGATATACTCATTTATTAGCTCTAGTAGCTTTGCTGTAGCTAATCTACTTTCTGTGTAATTTTTTTTTGTCATCTTCCCATTTGGTGGATATGCATGCTAGGTCTTAATTCAAGTTGTTGATATAAATATTATATTGGACAGAGTAAAGAAGTGTGAAGTATGCAACTTGACTAGCCTTCTCCCAGATTAACGTCAGTCTATTAGCACACATTGTGGTTGTTCATTAACTATTAATTTCACCTATTACTATCGGGCCCATATGATATTTTGTCTGTGTGGATATTATGAAAGATTTTTGCAAAATGCCTTGCTGTAATTAGACTGTACTGTGCCTACTTAGTTCCTACCTGTAATCAAGCAAAACTGTCAGAATAGAATTGCAGTTGTTTTGGTATGAGCTGTTCATGATGAAGACTCTGGCTTTTATGTAATTTTGTTCCTTTTCTAACTTCACAAACATTTTGTTAATGCAGTTTTGAATTTTGTAAGGGATCAGTTTGGTCTATAACTTCTAAACACTACTGTTTTAATTTCTTAGCTGCTAACACAAATACCATACAGTGGGGTGGCCTAATAACAGCAATATCTTGGTGCATGGTTTCAGAGGCTAGAAGGCTTGTTTTTATCCCAGCGTCGGTATCTTATGGCTAGCTCTAGTGTTTGAGGTTCCTTGGCTTTCGCAAGGCAATGCAAATGGCAGAGTCTTCATTCTCTTCCAGGTTCAGTTGATTTCCGGCTTCTGGATGCTCCCTGTATCTTCTTTTTCTATGTCCAATTTCCTTGGCTTATAAGGACTTCACCCATCTTGGATTAAGGCCCACCCTCATTCAGTTTGGGCACACCTTAATAGTACCTTCAAAGGTCCTATTTACAAATGGGTTCATACCCATAGGAGCAGAGTTTGGGGCCTGATGATGTATTTTGTGGGGGAAATGATTCAGTCCCCAGCAACCGCCGTAATTCCTTTTTTAGAAATTATCATATTTCCTCATACCCAGGCTTTTGACTTTGGCCTTGTTTGCCATGATTTTTCAGATTGACAGTGATTCAGTAATAAAATTTCTGTTCTTTTCATCATTTGGAAGGGTAGACTGGAACCCATTTCAGTCTACATTCTGGTTTACTATCTATCAGCCTGCTTCATTTGAACTTAAATTTCCTTTGAAGCATGTTTGTTTTGCCTTGTCTATTTGAAGAAACTGTTGATACAATAACAGAAGCTAAAGAAGAATTGAGTATTTCTGCCTTCTCTGTGTTATTTAGTATTATGGCAGATTTTCTCCCCATTTTTTGTGCTATTCCTTCTTTCTGCTGTTGACTCTCAATGTGCTGTTTTCCTCAAGTTTTTTTCCCAATGAGATATGTTCTATTTTGCTAGCTGCCGGAATGCAATATACCAGAAACGGAATGGCTTTTAAAGAGGGGAATTTAATAAGTTGCTAGTTTACAGTTTTAAGGCGGAGAAAATGTCCCAATTACAACTATAGCAAAGGCATCCAGGGAAAGATACCTTGGTTCAAGAAGGCCAATGAAGTTCAGGGTTTCTGTCAAGCGAGAAGGTACATGGTGAACACAGTTGCAGTTTCTCTCTCAGCTGGAAGGGTACATGGTGAGCAAGGCGTCATCTGCTAGCTTTCTCTCCTGGCTTCCTGTTTCATGAAGGTCCCAGGGAGGTGTTTTCCTTCTTCATCTCCAAAGGTCGCTGGCTTGTGGGCTCTCTGCTTCTTGTGGCTATGTCGTTCTTCTCTTCTCTCTCTGAATTTCTTTCGTTCTCCAAAATGTTTCCTCTTTTATAGGACCTCCAATCAAGACCCACCAAAATGGATGGAGACACATCTCCCCTAATTCAGCTTAAGAACCACTCTTGATCAAATTACATCTCACCCACATTTATTGTCTGTCATTTTCATTAAAGCCATCCTAGTAAATGTGAAGTGTTTGTGGTTTTGATTTGCATTTCTCTAATGACTCACTGCCCTCCTCACTATGCGGAACATGACTCCCAGGGGTGTAAATCTCCCTGGCAATGTGGGACCTTAAATGCAGTACTGAGTAGGGATTAGAAGAAAGGGTTGCCTTTACAAAATGGAATCAGGATTAAAACATGGCTTTTCCAGGGTATATACATCCTTTCAAACCAGCACAAGATACAATTCTCAGGCCATTAAAATCACCCTTTAAAAGTGTATTATAAGTGATTTTTAGTATATCTACAAAGTTACGCATCTATCACCTCTAATTCCAGAACGTTTTCATCACTCAAAAAAGAAACACCAATCCATCAGCTATCATTCTCCATTTCCCCCTCCTTCACACCCACCCCCGCCTTTTACTTTCTGCATCTGTGAGATTGCATATTGTGGTCATTTTGCACAAATGGAGTCATATAATATGTGGCCGTTTGTGTCTCGCTTCCTACCAGAAAGTTTTCAAGAGTCATCCATGTTGTTGCATTTATCAATATTTCATCCTTTTTTTCTTCATTTCTTTTTATGGTGGAACAGTATTCCATTGCATGGCTAATTAACCACATTTTCTTTATCTATTCATCATTTGATGGACAATTAGGTTTCCACCATATTAGCTATTGTGAATAATGCTGCTGTGAATATTTATTTACAAGTTTTTGCTATGAACATTTATTTGTATATGTTTTTATTTGTGTGGGACATATGCCTAAGAGCGGAATTGCTAGATCAAATGGTAATGCTTATGTTTAACTTTCTGAGGAACTGTCAGACTGTTTTTCAAGGTATCTGTAATGTTTTGCATTCCCTCCAGCAATGCATGAGAGTTTCAGTTTCTCCACATCCTCACCAACATTTATTGTCTGTCATTTTCATTAAAGCCATCCTAGTAAATGTGAAGTGTTTGTGGTTTTGATTTGCATTTCTCTAATGACCAGTAATGTTGAATTCATTGTTTCATGTGCTTATTAGCCATTTGTATGTCTTCTTTGGAAAAATGTCTGTTCAGATCCTTTGCCTATTTTCTAATTGGATTATTTGTCTTTATACTGTTAAGCTGTAAAGGCTCTTTATATATTCTGGATACTAGTCCCTTATCAATAGATAATTTACAAATATTTTCTCTCATTCTATGGGTTTTCACCTTCTTGGTGGGGGTCCCTTGAAGCGCAAAAGTTTATAGTTTTCACAAAATCCAGTTTATCCAGTTTTGCTTTTGTTGGTTGTGCTTTTGGTGTCATATCTCAGAAACAATTGCCTAATCCAAGGTCAGGAATATCTAGTTCAATCTATTTTTCTAAGACTTTTATAATGTTAGGACTTACATTTTGGTCTATGATACACATTTTGAGTTCTTGTATGGTATGCGGTAAGGATCCAACTTCATTGTTTCGCATGTGGATATCCAGTTGTCCCAGCACCAATGTTGAAAAGATTACTATTTCCTTATTAAATTGTTTGGCACCTGTGTGGAAAATCAGTTGCCCACAAATGCATGAGTTTATTTCTGTACTCTCAATTTTATTCCATTGATCTGTATTTCTCTCCTAATGCAGTAGCTTCACACAGTCTTGATTACTGTCGTGCAGCTTTTTAGTAAGTTTTGAAATGAGAAGAGCAAGTCCTCCAACTTGTTTTGGCTATTTGGGGTGCCTTGCATTTCCATATGCATATAAGGGTCAACTTGTCACTTTCTGCAAAAAAGGCAGCTGTAATTTTCATAGGGATTACTTTTAATCTGTAGATCTATTTGGGGGATATTGCCATCCTAATTTTGATTCTTTCAATCCTTGGACTGGGGTGTCTTTTCATTTATTTAGGTCTTCTCTGATTTCAACTATGTTTCATAATTCAGTATACAAATCTACATTTGTTTTGTTACAGTTGTTTCTAGTTACTTTATTCTTTCTGATACCAATGTAAATGGTATTGTTTTCTTAATATTTTTCTTCATTGCCGGTATTTAGAAAATGTAATTTATTTTTGTATAATAATGTATCTACAGCCTTACTGAATTTGTTTCTTAGCTCTAATTGTATTTTTTTCTTTTTGTGAATTCCTTAGGATTTTTTTTTACATATATGAGCATGTTATCTTCAAATAGAGATAATTTTACTTTTCCAATCTGGATGCCTTTTAGTTATTTTCTTTCCTAATGGGCCTGGCTAGACATCTGTCATGTGATTAAAAAAAAAAAAGACAACAAACTTTCAAAATTGTAAAATATGTCATATATACAAAGCAAAGAAGAAAAAAGCAATATTTTTCAAAGTACATTTGTCCCCCCCTGCAGGGGCCTCTCCAATCAAGAGACCAAAGAAAGCACTAGACACAGATTGAGACGAGCCTTTATTATAGGAATTTACTTACAGGAGTGAAAGAAGTCAGTCGATCAGAGAATCAAGCTGCTTTGAAGGTGGCAGCTCAGTATAGAAGTGATCCACAATTAGGCAGGTGCTAACAGGCCCAGTTATGGGGATCTGAGACAAAGACAAATTATAGGTTAACAGTAAACATGACTCCTGCAAGGGGGAGTAGGAAATAGATTAACATCTTTATATAGAGAAGGATCTGATTTTAAGCATGCATTGATCATCAGGGTATTCTTCCTTTGTAAGGAGGTTAGCTTAAACATTAACTGACTCAGGTCATAGAGTTTTACAAAGACTCAGGGAACAGCTCAGCCCCTGGGCTCCCACAACACCTTCAACAAGTAGTTATAGAACAGAACCCAGAAGTTTTCATGTGCTGCCATTCCACCATCTCAGATTTTTCCTCCTAGCTGCTCCAAAACACTGGAGGCTAGAAGGAATATTGATATAGTGATTCAGCAACCATATTTGTTTGTTAAATCTCATTTTCTCTGTTATACTTCTTTCTCTTTAATCCTTCTGCCAATCTATAGGGATCTTTGGGGAATGCCTGGTCTGACTTTTTCATGTTGAGAAGGGGTGTCCACATTAAAGATGGGGGATGAAATTAATTGATGATTAATTTTATAAAGGCTGGTTCCTCTGAATTTGAGGATTTGTCTGATCTATGAATTTTCCAGGAGTTATATGTCCCAGGAAGGTGAACCTAGTACATGAAACCTTTATAGGGTCTCAGTTCAAGCCATAGGTATTCTTAAGAGTCAACAGGAGTGATGTTGATTGGGGTTTAGCAAACCATGGTGATTAGCACTGTCTAACTAAAAAGCTTGCATAAGAGCAACCTCCAAAATAGCCTCTGGATTCCATTTGATCTCTCTTGGCTACGGATACCTTAATTTATTACCACTTTTCCCACTTTTGATCAGTGTTATTTTGTCCATCCCACAGTGCCAGGGCCAGACTCATCCCAGAGAGTCATGTCCTTCATGTGATTTTAAAAGTTCTTTTTATTATTCTCTTATTTTTGGTAACAGCTCACAATTATTTATTGTATATTAGTATGTGACAAATACAATACCACACACCTTATTTGCAATATTTTATCTTCCTAACAACCCAGTATGGTGAGGGATATTGTTAAATCCATTTTAAAGATGAGGATTTTAATAGTTAGGTTAAATAACTTGAGTATAGTCACTCATGTATATGGCTGAACTAGGATTAGAACCCTATCAGTCTGGCTCTATATTTTAAAGTTTTTCAGCTCTCACCTAATTATGATATTCTTAATTATAATTTATAAGAATATAAATATTCTTAATACATTCACATTATTATTATTCTTTGACTAGTCTGGATCCCTCCCGTTGTCTTTTTTTTTTCTTAATTTTTAAAATTTATTTATTCATTTTGTACGCTGTATGGGAGGAGGGGTGTCACATTTCACTCTTTTTCCATATGAGTATCCCATAATTCCAGTACTGTTTGTTGAATTTTGTGGGGAGGGAAGTTCATGTGCCAGGAATTGAACTCTGGTCTCCCTCATGGCAGGTGAGACTTCTGCCACTGAACTACCCTTGCACCCCCTCCTCCCATTGTCTTTTGATCATTATTCCTTAACAACCTGAGACGTATATATTTGTAATATGAGGGCCTCCTTTGGTATGTATTCTTTCTTGTGCTACATTGCCCTTTGGAACCCCTAAGAGTCATATAACATCATAGTTAAGAGCCGTAACTATGGAATTAGGTAGTCTGGGTTGGAATCCTGCTCCCACACTTGCTAGCTGTTTGACTTTGGGCAAGCCACTTATAACTCTGAGCTGCAACTTCTTCATTATGTCTAAAATAGAGAAAATTCTTGTATATACCATTTAGATTTAAAGGTAATATATGAAGTGTTCAGAACAGTATGTAGCACAAATTGAACGTATAAGTGTTAACGTTCATCATTGTCATTATCATGGCTGTTTTATTATTTTAGTTCTGGCTGTCTTTTCATTGAACTTTTTATTTTAGAAAATTTAAATATATACAATAGAGTGATCAGTTAAATGAATTGCCACTTATCACCTATTATTAACACTAACTCATGTCATTCTTTTTTCATCTATACCATTGAAGCCATAACTCCCTGGACTGTTCTGAAGCAAATTCCATCCCAGATATCAAATCTATTCTAGTTACTAGCTGCCAGAATGCAGTATGCCAGAAGCGGAATGGCTTTTAAAAGGAGGAATTTATTAAGTTGCAAGTTAACAATTCTGAGGCCGTGAAAATGTCCAAATTAAAGCAGATCTTAAAAAATGTACAAATTAAGGCACCAGCAAGAGGTTACCTTCATTCAAGAAAGGCTGATGAAATTCAGGGTTTCTCTCTCAACTGGAAATGAGAGAACTCTCATTTCAACTCCCACATGGCAAACATGGCCATATCTGCCAGCTTTTACTCCAGGCTTCTTGTTTCATGAAGCTTCCCCAGGTCTCTGGCTGCATGGGCTCTCCTGGTTCTCATAGCTCTCTTGCAGCTCTTTCTCTCTCCCCAAAATGCTTCCTTATTTAAAGGATTCCAGTAAAATAATCAGGACTCACCTGGAATGGGTAGAGTCACAACTCCATCTAATCAAATATTAATACCCACAATTGGGTATGTCTCATCTCTATGGAAATAATCTAATCAAGTTTCTGACCTGCACTGTTGAGTAGGGATTAAAATAAGTGGTTGCGCCCACAAGATTGGATTAGGGTTAAGCCATGGCCTTTTCCAGGGGCTCATAATCCTTTTAAACCAATACAATATCATTTAATTCATAAATAATGTAGGGAAAGATGATTCTTTTTTTTTTCTCACTTGAAGACTTATTTGTTGATCAGCTGTCAAAACTGAATGGTCTCAAAATAACAAGTAGAAGATTCTTAGAAGTATCTGCATTGTTATAATAATGACCTTTGTTACTAAATATTTTCCTGATTTTAGGAAAATATGAAGATACAAATATTTTTACAATCAACATATGGAGATCTTAACCATCTAAAATGGCTGTTAGTTAGCTTATCCATAGATGTATTAAAAAAAAATCTAAGTAACATCATAAAGCCTATTTGTACAATATGTTTCATAAATCAATTTAAATTTAAAGCAAGGAAGGAAAAATATCTATAAATATAGTTATCTGTTACTTGAATTCTACATACTACACAGTATCTTAAATACCATTTGATTAACTATCAAAACTGTATTCTCAAAATATCAACTTTGCTATGCTGAATGAAGCTGAATGTGAGAACGATAGAGGGAGAAGGACTGGGGGCACATATGAAATCAGAAGGAAAGATAGATGATAAATACTGAGATGGTATAATTTAGGAATGTCTAGAGTGTACAATGATAGTGACTACATGTACAAATTAAAAAATGTTTTGCATGAGGAACAGCAAATGAATGTGAATATTGAAGGATGCTGAAAATAGTCATTCATATTTTAAAACTTCAACTTCTGTGTGAGACTAAAGTGAGAAATGTTTATTTGGTGCAAAATTTATATTTTGACTAATGCATTTCCTAATTTAACTTATATGGACAGTTTAATTGACCAACATAAGTACATGGAACCTTGAATAGAGCATGAGATGTTGTTGTTTATCCAGGTTAGTGTGATGGCCTGATAGGTCCCAGAGTAAATGGAACAGTGAATAAAGAAGTATTTGCCAATTCTCCTTGGGGAAATGGGGAGAAAGGGGGAAAAATTCAACTTTCCCATTGGGAGAATTCCTGATATTCTTGCATGCAGTGAGGACAACCAAATCAATAGGCTGAGCCCTTGATCTTGGGGTTCACCCCTGTAAAAGTTATCCCTGCAAAAGATAGGCTAAGCCTACTCAAAGTAAGACCTAAGAGTCACCCCCTGTGTTGGTTTGAAAGGATGTATGGACCCTAGAAAAGCCATGTTTTAATCAAAATCCCATTTCATAAAGGCAGAATAATCCCTATTCAATACTGTATGTTTGAAATTGTAATCAGATCATCTCCCTGGAAGTGTGATTTGATCAAGAGTGGTTGTTAAGCTGGATTAGGTGACGACATGTCTGCACCCATTTGGGTGGATCTTGATAAGTTTCTGGAGTCCTATAAAAGAGGAAACATTTTGCAGAATGAAAGAGATTCAGAGAGAGCAGAGAATAGTGGCATAGCCACGAGAAGCAGAGAGCCCACAAGCCAGCAACCTTTGGAGATGTAGAAGGAAAATGCCTCCCATGGAGCTTCATGAAACGGGAAACCAGGAGAGAAAGCTAGCAGATGATGCTTTGCTTGCCATGTGTCCTTCCAGCTGAGAGAGAAATTCTGTGTTCACCTTGTACCTTCTCACTTGGGAGAGAAACCCTGAACTTCATTGGCCTTCTTGAACCAAGGTATGTTTACCTGGATGCCTTTGATTGGACATTTCTATAGACTTGTCATAATTGGGACATTTTCTCGGCCTTAGAACTGTAAACTATTACAGTTTTTTATTATTATTAAATTCCTCTTTTTAAAAGCCATTCTGTTCCTGGTATGTTGTATTCTGGCAGCTAGCAAACTAGAACATCCCCTGATCACCTCTTTTGTTGCTCAGATGTGGCCTCTCTCTCTCGGCTGACACAGCAAGCGAACTCACTGCCCTCCCCACCTCTGCGTGGGACAGAACTCATAGAATGAGCTGGGACTCGGCATCAGGGCTTGAGAAAACCTCCTTGACCAAAATGGGGAAGAGAGAAATGAGACAAAAATAAAGTGTTAGTGGCTGAGAGATTTCAAGCAGAGTCGAGAGGCTATCCTGTAGATTATTCGTTGAGTAGATTGAAATACTAGTGGTCAGTGTAAGGGAGGGGTAAGGGATATGCTATGTATGAGTTTTTTCTTTTTTTATTTCTTTTGCTGGAGAGATGCAAATGTTCAAAAAAAATGATCATGATGATGAATACACAGCTATGTGATGATATTGTGAGCCATAGATTGTAACCATGTCAAGAATGTTTTTTTACTAATTATTTTCAAATTTTTGATTTCAGGAATTTATTTTACCATTATCATTATGCCTATAGTTTTTTTTTTTAACCATTTCTTAGTTGTAAGATATAAACATATATATATATACACAAAGAAGAGAAATTTAAAAAGCAATGATTTTTAAAGCCCACTTCAACAAGCAGTTACAGAACAGTTCTCAGAGCTTGTCATGGTTTACCATTCCCTCCACTTAGATTTTTCCTTTTAGCTGCTCCAAGACACTGGTGGCTTTATCAGAATCATAATAATGGAATCATACAGTATCTGTCCTTTTGTGTCTGACTTTTTTCACTCAGCATTATATCCTCAAGGTTCATCCATGTTGTCATATGTTTTGGGCTGTCATTTTGTCTAAATGCTGCATAATATTCCATCATATGTATATATCGCATTTTGTTTATCCACTCATCTGTTGATGGGCACCTGGATTGTTTCCATCTCTTGGCAATTTCAAATAGTGCCACTATAAACATCGGTGTGCAAATGTCTGTTTGTGTTACTGCCTTCAGCTCTTCTGGGTATATACCAAGAATTGATATTGCCAGGTCATAGGGTTTGCACCACATCCTCTCCAGTATTTATAGTTTCCTGTTTGTTTAATAGCAGGCATTCTTATGGGTGTGAGGTGATATCTTATTGTTGTCTTAATTTGCATTTCCCTTATAGCCAGTGAACATGAACAGCTCTTCATGTGCTTTTTAGCCATTTGTATTTGCTTTTCAGAAAAGTGCCTTTTCATTTTCTCTGCCCATTTTATAATTGAGCTGTTTGTTCTTTTGTTGTTGAATTTGTGTAATTTCTTTATCTACACAGGATATCAAGCCTTTATCTGATATGTGGTTTCCAAATATTTTCTCCCATTGAGTTGGCTGCCTCTTCGCCTTTTTTCACAAGGTCCTTTGAGGCACAGAACCTTTTGTTCCTAAGGAGTTCCCATTTGTTTACTTTTTCTTTCACAGCTTGTGCTTTGAGTGTAAAGTTTAAGAAGCTACCTCCTATTACTAGATCTTGAAGATGTTTCCCTACATTTGTTTCAAGACATTTTATGGTACTGGCTCTTACACTTAGGTCTTTGATCCATTTTGAATTAATTTTTTTTATAGGGTGTAACGTAGGGGTCCTCTTTCATTCTTTTAATTATTAAAATCCAGTTCTCCCATGCCCAGTTATTGAAAAGACTATTCTGTCCCAATTCAGTGGATTTGGGGATGTTATCAAAGATCAAAAGTCCATAAATTTGGTGGTCAGTCTCTGCACTCTCGATTCTATTCCACTGGTCAGTTCTGTATTTGTGCTAGGACCATGGTGTTTGACCACTGTGGCTTTATAGTAAGCTTTAAAGTCAGGATGTGATAGAACCTCCCAGTTCACTCTTTTTTTTTTTTTTTTTTTTTTAGGATATCTTTAGTCATTTGAGGCCTCTTTCTCTTCCATAACAAATTTGATAACCAGTTTTTCCAAGCCTTCAAAAGTAGTTTGTTGGGATTTTTATTGGTGTTGCATTGAATCTGTAGAACAGTTTGGGTAGGATTGACATCTTGACGATATTCAACCTTCCTATCCATGAGCATGGAATATCTTTCCATCTATTTAGTCATTTTTAAATTTCTTTTAGCAATTTTTTTTGTAATTTTCTTTGTATAAGTCCTTGAAATCCCTGGTTAAGCTTATTCCTAGATACCTAGTTCTTTTGGTGGCTATTCTGAATGGAATTTTTCCTTTAGTTGTCACCTCAGATAGGTCATTGCTTGT